>JAJIBD010004215.1:0-151118 GCA_021461705.1 Cryptotis parvus | reverse complement strand
TCAGACACAGCACACCCGGGCTCAGATACTGCACACCCGGGGCTCAGACACAGCACACCCGGGGTTCAGATACAGCACACCGGGGCTCAGAGACAGCAGGACCCGGGGTTCAGATACAGCACACCCGGGGCTCAGACACAGCAGGACCCGGGGTTCAGATACAGCACACCGGGGCTCAGAGGACAGCAGGACCCGGGCTCAGACACAGCACACCTGGGGCTCAGATACAGCACACCCGGGGCTCCAGACACAGCAGGACCCGGGGCTCAGACACAGCAGGACCCGGGGCTCAGATACAGCACACACCCGGGGCTCAGATACAGCAGGACCCGGGGCTCAGACACAGCAGGACCGGGGCTCCAGACACAGCAGGACCGGGGCTCAGATACAGCACACCCGGGGCTCAGATACAGCACACCCAGGGCTCAGATACAGCACACCGGGGCTCAGACACAGCAGGACCCGGGGCTCAGACGCAGCACACCGGGGCTCAGATACAGCACACCCGGGGCTCCAGATACAGCAGGACCCGGGGGCTCAGATACAGCACACCCGGGGCTCAGATACAGCACACCCGGGGCTCCAGATACAGCACACCCAGGGCTCAGATACAGCAGGAACCGGGGCTCAGACACAGCAGGACCCGAGGCTCAGAAACAGCAGGACCCAGGGCTCAGATACAGCACACCCGGGGCTCCAGATACAGCAGGACCAGGGGCTCACATACAGCACACCCGGGGCTCAGATACAGCAGGACCCGGGCTCAGACACAGCAGGACCCGGGGCTCAGATACAGCAGGACCCGGGCTCAGACACAGCACACCCGGGGCTCAGATACAGCACACCCGGGGCTCATATACAGCAGGACCCGGGGCTCAGACACAGCAGGACCCGAGGCTCAGAAACAGCACACCCGGGGCTCAGATACAGCACATTCGGGGCTCAGAAACAGCACACCCGGGGCTCAGATACAGCACATTCGGGGCTCAGATACAGCACACCCGGGGCTCAGATACAGCAGGACCCGGGGCTCAGATACAGCACACCGGGGCTCAGATAGAGCACACCCGGGGCTCAGATACAGCAGGACCCGGGGCTCAGATACAGCACACCCGGGGCTCAGACACAGCAACCCGGGGCTCAGAGACAGCACACCCGGGGCTCAGATACAGCACACCCGGGGCTCAGATACAGCAGGACCCGGGGCTCAGACACAGCACACCCGGGGTTCAGATACAGCACACCCGGGCTCAGATACAGCAGGACCCGGGGCTCAGATACAGCACACCCGGGGCTCAGATACAGCACACCCGGGGGCTAAGACACAGCACACCCGGGGCTCAGATACAGCACACCCGGGGCTCAGATACAGCAGGACCCGGGGCTCAGATCCAGCAGGACCCGGGGCTCAGATACAGCAGGACTCGGGGCTCAGACACAGCACACCCGGGGCTCAGATACAGCAGGACCCGGGGCTCAGACACAGCACACCCGGGGCTCAGATACAGCACACCAGGGGCACAGACACAGCAGGACCCTGGGCTCAGATACAAGCACACCCGGGGATCAGATACAAGCACACCGGGGCTCAGATACAGCACACCCGGGGCTCAGATACAGCACACCCGGGGCTCAGATACAGCAGGACCCGGGGCTCAGACACAGCAGGACCCGGGGCTCAGACACAGCAGGACCCGGGGCTCCAGATACAGCAGGACCGGGGCTCAGACACAGCACACCCGGGGCTCAGATACAGCACACACCCGGGATCAGACACAGCACACCCAGGGCTCAGATACAGCACACCCGGGGCTCAGATACAGCACACCCGGGCTCAGACACAGCAGGACCCGGGGCTCAGACACAGCAGGACCCGAGGCTCAGAAACAGCACACCGGGGCTCAGATACAGCACACCCGGGGCTCAGATACAGCCCACCCGGGCTCAGATACAGCAGGACCGGGGCTCAGATACAGCACACCCGGGGCTCAGATACAGCATTCCCGGGGCTCAGATACAGCACACCCGGGGCTCAAATACAGCACACCCGGGGCTCAGATACAGCAGGACCCGGGGCTCAGATACAGCACACCCGGGGCTCAGATACAGCACACCCGGGGCTAAGACACAGCACACCCGGGCTCAGATACAGCACACCCCGGGGCTCAGATACAGCAGGACCCGGGGCTCAGATACAGCACACCCGGGGCTAAGACACAGCACACCCGGGGCTCAGATACAGCACACCCGGGGCTCCAGATACAGCAGGACCCGGGGCTCAGATACAGCAGGACCCGGGGCTCAGATACAGCAGGACTCGGGGCTCAGACACAGCACACCCGGGGCTCAGATACAGCACACCAGGGGCACAGACACAGCAGGACCCTGGGCTCAGATACAGCACACCCGGGGATCAGATACAGCACACCCGGGGCTCAGATACAGCACACCCGGGGCTCAGATACAGCACACCCGGGGCTCAGATACAGCAGGACCCGGGGCTCAGACACAGCAGGACCCGGGGCTCAGACACAGCAGGACCCGGGGCTCAGATACAGCAGGACCCGGGGCTCAGACACAGCACACCCGGGGCTCAGATACAGCACACCCGGGGATCAGACACAGCACACCCAGGGCTCAGATACAGCACACCCGGGGCTCCAGATACAGCACACCCGGGGCTCAGACACAGCAGGACCCGGGGCTCCAGACACAGCAGGACCCGAGGCTCAGAAACAGCACACCCGGGCTCAGATACAGCACACCCGGGGCTCAGATACAGCCCACCCGGGGCTCAGATACAGCAGGACCCGGGGCTCAGATACAGCACACCCGGGGCTCAGATACAGCATTCCCGGGGCTCAGATACAGCAGGACCCGGGGCTCAGATACAGCACACCCGGGGCTCAGACACAGCAACCCGGGGCTCAGAGACAGCACACCCGGGGCTCAGATACAGCAGGACCCGTGGCACAAATGCAGCACACCCGGGGCTCAGATACAGCACACCCAGGGCTCAGATACAGCAGGACCCGGGGCTCAGATACAGCACACCCGGGGCTCAGATACAGCACACCCGGGGTTCAGATACAGCACACCCGGGGCTCAGAGACAGCAGGACCCGGGGCTCAGACACAGCACACACGGGGCTCCGATACAGCACACCTGGGGCTCAGATACAGCAGGACCCGGGGCTCAGATACAGCACACCCGGGGCTCAGACACAGCACACCCGGGGCTCAGATACAGCACACCCGGGGCTCAGATACAGCAGGACCCGGGGCTCAGACACAGCACACCCGGGGCTCAGATACAGCACACCCGGGGCTCAGATACAGCAGGACCGGGGCTAAGACACAGCACACCCGGGGCTCAGATACAGCACACCGGGGCTCAGATACATCACACCCGGGGCTCGGACACAGCACACCCGGGGCTCAGATACAGCACACCCGGGGCTCAGATACAGCAGGTCCCGGGCTCAGACACAGCAGGAACCGGGGCTCAGACACAGCAGGACCCGGGACTCAGATACAGCACACCCGGGGCTCAGATACAGCAGGACCCGGGTTCAGACACAGCAGGACCCGGGGCTCAGACACAGCAGGACCCGGGGCTCAGATACTGCACACCCGGGGCTCAGATACAGCACACCCAGGGCTCAGATACAGCACACCCGGGTATCAGACACAGCAGTACCCGGGGCTCAGACGCAGCACACCGGGGCTCAGATACAGCACACCCGGGGCTCAGATACAGCAGGACCCGGGGCTCAGACACAGCAGGACCCGGGCTCAGAAACAGCAGGACCCAGGGCTCAGATACAGCACACCCGGGGCTCAGATACAGCAGGACCCGGGGCTCACATACAGCACACCCGGGGCTCAGATACAGCAGGACCCGGGGCTCAGACACAGCAGGACCCGGGGCTCAGATACAGCAGGACCCGGGGCTCAGACACAGCACACCCGGGGCTCAGATACAGCACACCCGGGGCTCCAGATACAGCAGGACCCGGGCTCAGACACAGCAGGACCCGAGGCTCAGAAACAGCACACCCGGGGCTCAGATACAGCACACCCGGGGCTCAGATACAGCACACCCGGGGCTCAGATACAGCAGGACCCGGGGCTCAGATACAGCACACCCGGGGCTCAGATAGAGCACACCCGGGGCTCAGATACAGCAGGACACGGGGCTCAGATACAGCACACCGGGGCTCCAGACACAGCAACCCGGGGCTCAGAGACAGCACACCCGGGGCTCAGATACAGCACACCCGGGGCTCAGATACAGCAGGACCCGGGGCTCAGATACAGCACACCCGGAGTTCAGATACAGCACACCCGGGGCTCAGATACAGCAGGACCCGGGGCTCAGATACAGCACACCCGGGGCTCAGATACAGCACACCGGGGCTCAGACACAGCACACCCGGGGCTCAGATACAGCACACCCGGGGCTCCAGATACAGCAGGACCCGGGGCTCAGATACAGCACACCCGGGGCTAAGACACAGCACACCCGGGGCTCAGATACAGCACACCCGGGGCTCAGATACAGCAGGACCCGGGCTCAGATACAGCAGGACCCGGGGCTCAGATACAGCAGGACTCGGGGCTCAGACACAGCACACCCGGGGCTCAGATACAGCAGGACCCGGGCTCATACACAGCACACCCGGGCTCAGATACAGCACACCAGGGGGCACAGACACAGCAGGACCCTGGGCTCAGAAACAGCACACCCGGGGATCAGATACAGCACACCCGGGGCTCAGATACAGCACACCCGGGGCTCAGATACAGCACACCCGGGGCTCAGATACAGCAGGACCCGGGCTCAGACACAGCAGGACCCGGGGCTCAGACACAGCAGGACCCGGGGCTCAGATACAGCAGGACCCGGGGCTCAGACACAGCACACCCGGGGCTCAGATACAGCACACCCGGGATCAGACACAGCACACCCAGGGCTCAGATACAGCACACCCGGGGCTCAGATACAGCACACCCGGGCTCAGACACAGCAGGACCCGGGGGCTCAGACACAGCAGGACCCGAGGCTCAGAAACAGCACACCGGGGCTCAGATACAGCACACCCGGGGCTCAGATACAGCCCACCCGGGGCTCAGATACAGCAGGACCCGGGGCTCAGATACAGCACACCCGGGCTCAGATACAGCATTCCCGGGGCTCAGATACAGCAGGACCCGGGGCTCAGATACAGCACACCCGGGGCTCAGACACAGCAACCCGGGCTCAGAGACAGCACACCCGGGGCTCAGATACAGCAGGACCCGTGGCACAGATACAGCACACCCCGGGCTCAGATACAGCACACCCAGGGCTCAGATACAGCAGGACCCGGGGCTCAGATACAGCACACCCGGGGCTCAGATACAGCACACCCGGGTTCAGATACAGCACACCCGGGGCTCAGAGACAGCAGGACCCGGGGCTCAGACACAGCACACACGGGGCTCCGATACAGCACACCTGGGGCTCAGATACAGCAGGACCCGGGGCTCAGATACAGCACACCCGGGGCTCAGACACAGCAGGACCCAGGGCTCAGATACAGCACACCCGGGGCTCAGATACAGCACACCCGGGGTTCAGATACAGCACACCCGGGGCTCAGAGACAGCAGGACCCGGGGCTCAGACACAGCACACACGGGGCTCCGATACAGCACACCTGGGGCTCAGATACAGCAGGACCCGGGGCTCCGATACAGCACACCCGGGGCTCAGACACAGCAGGACCCGGGGCTCAGACGCAGCACACCGGGGCTCAGATACAGCACACCCGGGGCTCAGATACAGCAGGACCCGGGCTCAGACACAGCAGGACCCGGGGCTCAGAAACAGCAGGACCCAGGGCTCAGATACAGCACACCCGGGGCTCAGATACAGCAGGACCCGGGGCTCACATACAGCACACCCGGGGCTCCAGATACAGCAGGACCCGGGGCTCAGACACAGCAGGACCCGGGGCTCAGATACAGCAGGACCCGGGGCTCAGACACAGCACACCGGGGCTCAGATACAGCACACCCGGGCTCAGATACAGCAGGACCCGGGCTCAGACACAGCAGGACCCGAGGCTCAGAAACAGCACACCCGGGCTCAGATACAGCACACCCGGGGCTCAGATACAGCACACCCGGGGCTCAGATACAGCAGGACCCGGGGCTCAGATACAGCACACCCGGGGCTCAGATAGAGCACACCCGGGCTCAGATACAGCAGGACCCGGGGCTCAGATACAGCACACCGGGGCTCAGACACAGCAACCCGGGGCTCAGAGACAGCACACCCGGGGCTCAGATACAGCACACCCGGGGCTCAGATACAGCAGGACCGGGGCTCAGATACAGCACACCCGGGGTTCAGATACAGCACACCCGGGGCTCAGATACAGTAGGACCCGGGGCTCAGATACAGCACACCCGGGGCTCAGATACAGCACACCCGGGGCTAAGACACAGCACACCCGGGGCTCAGATACAGCACACCCGGGCTCAGATACAGCAGGACCCGGGGCTCAGATACAGCACACCGGGGCTAAGACACAGCACACCCGGGGCTCAGATACAGCACACCCGGGGCTCAGATACAGCAGGACCCGGGGCTCAGATACAGCAGGACCCGGGGCTCAGATACAGCAGGACTCGGGGCTCAGACACAGCACACCCGGGGCTCAGATACAGCAGGACCCGGGCTCAGACACAGCACACCCGGGGCTCAGATACAGCACACCAGGGGCACAGACACAGCAGGACCCTGGGCTCAGATACAGCACACCCGGGATCAGACACAGCACACCCGGGGCTCAGATACAGCACACCCGGGCTCAGATACAGCACACCCGGGGCTCAGATACAGCAGGACCCGGGGCTCAGACACAGCAGGACCCGGGGCTCAGAAACAGCAGGACCCAGGGCTCAGATACAGCAGGACCCGGGGCTCAGACACAGCAGGACCCGGGGCTCAGATACAGCAGGACCCGGGGCTCCAGACACAGCAGGACCCGGGGCTCAGATACAGCAGGACCCGGGGCTCAGACACAGCACACCCGGGCTCAGATACAGCACACCCGGGCTCAGATACAGCAGGACCCGGGGCTCAGACACAGCAGGACCCGAGGCTCAGAAACAGCACACCCGGGGCTCAGATACAGCACACCCGGGCTCAGATACAGCACACCCGGGGATCAGACACAGCACACCCAGGGCTCAGATACAGCACACCCGGGGCTCAGATACAGCACACCCGGGGCTCAGACACAGCAGGACCCGGGGCTCAGACACAGCAGGACCCGAGGCTCAGAAACAGCACACCCGGGCTCAGATACAGCACACCCGGGGCTCAGATACAGCCCACCCGGGGCTCAGATACAGCAGGACCCGGGGCTCAGATACAGCACACCCGGGGCTCAGATACAGCATTCCCGGGGCTCAGATACAGCAGGACCCGGGGCTCAGATACAGCACACCCGGGGCTCAGACACAGCAACCCGGGGCTCAGAGACAGCACACCCGGGGCTCAGATACAGCAGGACCCGTGGCACAAATGCAGCACACCCGGGGCTCAGATACAGCACACCCAGGGCTCAGATACAGCAGGACCCGGGGCTCAGATACAGCACACCCGGGGCTCAGATACAGCACACCCGGGTTCAGATACAGCACACCCGGGGCTCAGAGACAGCAGGACCCGGGGCTCAGACACAGCACACACGGGGCTCCGATACAGCACACCTGGGGCTCAGATACAGCAGGACCCGGGGCTCAGATACAGCACACCCGGGGCTCAGACACAGCACACCCGGGGCTCAGATACAGCACACCCGGGGCTCAGATACAGCAGGACCCGGGGCTCAGACACAGCACACCCGGGCTCAGATACAGCACACCCGGGCTCAGATACAGCAGGACCCGGGCTAAGACACAGCACACCCGGGGCTCAGATACAGCACACCCGGGGCTCAGATACATCACACCCGGGGCTCGGACACAGCACACCCGGGGCTCAGATACAGCACACCCGGGGCTCAGATACAGCAGGTCCCGGGCTCAGACACAGCAGGAACCGGGGCTCAGACACAGCAGGACCCGGGACTCAGATACAGCACACCCGGGGCTCAGATACAGCAGGACCCGGGGTTCAGACACAGCAGGACCCGGGGCTCAGACACAGCAGGACCCGGGGCTCAGATACTGCACACCCGGGCTCAGATACAGCACACCCAGGGCTCAGATACAGCACACCCGGGTATCAGACACAGCAGTACCCGGGGCTCAGACGCAGCACACCGGGGCTCAGATACAGCACACCCGGGGCTCAGATACAGCAGGACCCGGGGCTCAGACACAGCAGGACCCGGGGCTCAGAAACAGCAGGACCCAGGGCTCAGATACAGCACACCGGGGCTCAGATACAGCAGGACCCGGGCTCACATACAGCACACCCGGGGCTCAGATACAGCAGGACCCGGGGCTCCAGACACAGCAGGACCCGGGGCTCCAGATACAGCAGGACCCGGGGCTCAGACACAGCACACCCGGGGCTCAGATACAGCACACCCGGGGCTCAGATACAGCAGGACCCGGGGCTCAGACACAGCAGGACCCGAGGCTCAGAAACAGCACACCCGGGGCTCAGATACAGCACACCCGGGGCTCAGATACAGCACACCCGGGGCTCAGATACAGCAGGACCCGGGGCTCAGATACAGCACACCCGGGGCTCAGATAGAGCACACCCGGGCTCAGATACAGCAGGACACGGGGCTCAGATACAGCACACCCGGGCTCAGACACAGCAACCCGGGGCTCAGAGACAGCACACCCGGGGCTCAGATACAGCACACCCGGGGCTCAGATACAGCAGGACCCGGGGCTCAGATACAGCACACCCGGAGTTCAGATACAGCACACCCGGGCTCAGATACAGCAGGACCCGGGGCTCAGATACAGCACACCCGGGCTCAGATACAGCACACCCGGGCTCAGACACAGCACACCCGGGGCTCAGATACAGCACACCCGGGGCTCAGATACAGCAGGACCCGGGGCTCAGATACAGCACACCCGGGCTAAGACACAGCACACCCGGGGCTCAGATACAGCACACCCGGGGCTCAGATACAGCAGGACCCGGGGCTCAGATACAGCAGGACCCGGGGCTCAGATACAGCAGGACTCGGGGCTCAGACACAGCACACCCGGGCTCAGATACAGCAGGACCCGGGCTCATACACAGCACACCCGGGGCTCAGATACAGCACACCAGGGGCACAGACACAGCAGGACCCTGGGCTCAGAAACAGCACACCCGGGGATCAGATACAGCACACCCGGGGCTCAGATACAGCACACCCGGGGCTCAGATACAGCACACCCGGGCTCCAGATACAGCAGGACCCGGGGCTCAGACACAGCAGGACCCGGGGCTCAGACACAGCAGGACCCGGGGCTCAGATACAGCAGGACCCGGGGCTCAGACACAGCACACCCGGGGGCTCAGATACAGCACACCCGGGGATCAGACACAGCACACCCAGGGCTCAGATACAGCACACCCGGGGCTCAGATACAGCACACCCGGGCTCAGACACAGCAGGACCCGGGGCTCAGACACAGCAGGACCCGAGGCTCAGAAACAGCACACCCGGGGCTCAGATACAGCACACCCGGGCTCAGATACAGCCCACCCGGGCTCCAGATACAGCAGGACCCGGGGCTCAGATACAGCACACCCGGGGCTCAGATACAGCATTCCCGGGGCTCCAGATACAGCAGGACCCGGGGCTCAGATACAGCACACCCGGGGCTCCAGACACAGCAACCCGGGGCTCAGAGACAGCACACCCGGGGCTCAGATACAGCAGGACCCGTGGCACAGATACAGCACACCCGGGGCTCAGATACAGCACACCCAGGGCTCAGATACAGCAGGACCCGGGGCTCAGATACAGCACACCCGGGGCTCAGATACAGCACACCCGGGTTCAGATACAGCACACCCGGGGCTCAGAGACAGCAGGACCCGGGGCTCAGACACAGCACACACGGGGCTCCGATACAGCACACCTGGGGCTCAGATACAGCAGGACCCGGGGCTCAGATACAGCACACCCGGGCTCAGACACAGCAGGACCCAGGGCTCAGATACAGCACACCCGGGGCTCAGATACAGCACACCCGGGGTTCAGATACAGCACACCCGGGGCTCAGAGACAGCAGGACCCGGGGCTCAGACAGCAGCACACGGGGCTCCGATACAGCACACCTGGGGCTCAGATACAGCAGGACCCGGGGCTCCGATACAGCACACCCGGGCTCAGACACAGCAGGACCCGGGGCTCAGACGCAGCACACCGGGCTCAGATACAGCACACCCGGGGCTCAGATACAGCAGGACCCGGGGCTCAGACACAGCAGGACCCGGGCTCAGAAACAGCAGGACCCAGGGCTCAGATACAGCACACCCGGGGCTCAGATACAGCAGGACCCGGGGCTCACATACAGCACACCCGGGGCTCAGATACAGCAGGACCCGGGGCTCAGACACAGCAGGACCCGGGGCTCAGATACAGCAGGACCCGGGGCTCAGACACAGCACACCGGGGCTCAGATACAGCACACCCGGGGCTCAGATACAGCAGGACCCGGGGCTCAGACACAGCAGGACCCGAGGCTCAGAAACAGCACACCCGGGGCTCAGATACAGCACACCGGGGCTCAGATACAGCACACCCGGGGCTCAGATACAGCAGGACCCGGGGCTCAGATACAGCACACCCGGGGCTCAGATAGAGCACACCCGGGGCTCAGATACAGCAGGACCCGGGGCTCAGATACAGCACACCCGGGGCTCAGACACAGCAACCCGGGGCTCAGAGACAGCACACCCGGGGCTCAGATACAGCACACCCGGGGCTCAGATACAGCAGGACCCGGGGCTCAGATACAGCACACCCGGGGTTCAGATACAGCACACCCGGGGCTCAGATACAGTAGGACCCGGGGCTCAGATACAGCACACCCGGGGCTCAGATACAGCACACCCGGGGGCTAAGACACAGCACACCCGGGGCTCAGATACAGCACACCCGGGGCTCAGATACAGCAGGACCCGGGGCTCAGATACAGCACACCCGGGGCTAAGACACAGCACACCCGGGGCTCAGATACAGCACACCCGGGCTCAGATACAGCAGGACCCGGGGCTCAGATACAGCAGGACCCGGGGCTCAGATACAGCAGGACTCGGGGCTCAGACACAGCACACCCGGGGCTCAGATACAGCAGGACCCGGGCTCAGACACAGCACACCCGGGGCTCAGATACAGCACACCAGGGGCACAGACACAGCAGGACCCTGGGCTCAGATACAGCACACCCGGGGATCAGACACAGCACACCCGGGGCTCAGATACAGCACACCCGGGGCTCAGATACAGCACACCCGGGGCTCAGATACAGCAGGACCCGGGGCTCAGACACAGCAGGACCCGGGGCTCAGAAACAGCAGGACCCAGGGCTCAGATACAGCAGGACCCGGGGCTCAGACACAGCAGGACCCGGGGCTCAGATACAGCAGGACCCGGGGCTCAGACACAGCAGGACCCGGGGCTCAGATACAGCAGGACCCGGGGCTCAGACACAGCACACCCGGGGCTCAGATACAGCACACCCGGGGCTCAGATACAGCAGGACCCGGGGCTCAGACACAGCAGGACCCGAGGCTCAGAAACAGCACACCGGGGCTCAGATACAGCACACCCGGGGCTCAGATACAGCCCACCCGGGGCTCAGATACAGCAGGACCCGGGGCTCAGATACAGCACACCCGGGGCTCAGATACAGCACACCCGGGGCTCAGATACAGCAGGACCCGGGGCTCAGATACAGCACACCCGGGGCTCAGACACAGCAACCCGGGGCTCAGAGACAGCACACCCGGGGCTCAGATACAGCAGGACCTGGGGCTCAGATACAGCACACCCGGGGCTCAGATACAGCACACCCAGGGCTCAGATACAGCAGGACCCGGGGCTCAGACACAGCAGGACCCGGGGCTCAGACACAGCAGGACCCAGGGCTCAGATACAGCACACCCGGGGCTCAGATACAGCAGGACCCGGGGCTCAGATACAGCAGGACCCGGGGCTCAGATACAGCACACCCGGGGCTCAGATACAGCAGGACCCGGGGCTCAGATACAGCAGGACCCGGGGCTCAGATACAGCACACCCGGGGCTCAGACACAGCACACCCGGGGCTCAGATACAGCAGGACCCGGGGCTCAGACACAGCACACCCGGGGCTCAGAGACAGCAGGACCCGGGGCTCAGATACAGCAGGACTCGGGGCTCAGACACAGCACACCCGGGGCTCAGATACAGCAGGACCCGGGGCTCAGATACAGCAGGACCCGGGGCTCAGACACAGCACACCCGGGGCTCAGATACAGCACACCCAGGGCTCAGAGAGAGCAGGACCCGGGGCTCAGATACAGCAGGACCCAGGGCTCAGACACAGCACACCCGGGGCTCAGAGACAGCAGGACCTGGGGCTCAGATACAGCAGGACTAGGGGCTCAGACACAGCACACCCGGGGCTCAGATACAGCAGGACCCGGGGCTCAGACACAGCACACCTGGGGCTCAGACACAGCACACCCGGGCTCAGATACAGCAGGACCCGGGGCTCAGATACAGCACACCCGGGGTTCAGATACAGCACACCCGGGGCTCAGATACAGCACACCCAGGGCTCAGACACAGCAGGACCCGGGGCTCAGACACCGCAGGACCCGGGGCTCAGATACAGCAGGACCCGGGGCTCAGACACAGCACACCCGGGGCTCAGATACAGCACACCCGGGATCAGACACAGCACACCCAGGGCTCAGATACAGCACACCCGGGCTCAGATACAGCACACCCGGGGCTCAGACACAGCAGGACCCGGGGCTCAGACACAGCAGGACCCGAGGCTCAGAAACAGCACACCCGGGGCTCCAGATACAGCACACCCGGGGCTCAGATACAGCCCACCCGGGCTCAGATACAGCAGGACCCGGGGCTCAGATACAGCACACCCGGGGCTCAGATACAGCATTCCCGGGGCTCAGATACAGCAGGACCCGGGCTCAGATACAGCACACCCGGGGCTCAGACACAGCAACCCGGGGCTCAGAGACAGCACACCCGGGGCTCAGATACAGCAGGACCCGTGGCACAGATACAGCACACCCGGGGCTCAGATACAGCACACCCAGGGCTCAGATACAGCAGGACCCGGGGCTCAGATACAGCACACCCGGGGCTCAGATACAGCACACCGGGGTTCAGATACAGCACACCCGGGGCTCAGAGACAGCAGGACCCGGGGCTCAGACACAGCACACCGGGGCTCCGATACAGCACACCTGGGGCTCAGATACAGCAGGACCCGGGGCTCAGATACAGCACACCCGGGGCTCAGACACAGCACACCCGGGGCTCAGATACAGCACACCCGGGGCTCCAGATACAGCAGGATCCGGGGCTCAGACACAGCACACCCGGGCTCAGATACAGCACACCCGGGGCTCAGATACAGCAGGACCCGGGGCTAAGACACAGCACACCCGGGGCTCAGATACAGCACACCCGGGGCTCAGATACAGCACACCCGGGGCTCGGACACAGCACACCGGGGCTCAGATACAGCACACCCGGGGCTCAGATACAGCAGGTCCCGGGCTCAGACACAGCAGGAACCGGGGCTCAGACACAGCAGGACCCGGGACTCAGATACAGCACACCGGGGCTCAGATACAGCAGGACCCGGGGCTCAGACACAGCAGGACCCGGGGCTCAGACACAGCAGGACCCGGGCTCAGATACTGCACACCCGGGGCTCAGATACAGCACACCCATGGCTCAGATACAGCACACCCGGGTATCAGACACAGCAGGACCCGGGGCTCAGGCGCAGCACACCGGGGCTCAGATACAGCACACCCGGGGCTCAGATACAGCAGGACCCGGGGCTCAGACACAGCAGGACCCGGGGCTCAGAAACAGCAGGACCCAGGGCTCAGATACAGCACACCCGGGGCTCAGATACAGCAGGACCCGGGCTCACATACAGCACACCCGGGGCTCAGATACAGCAGGACCCGGGGCTCAGACACAGCAGGACCCGGGGCTCAGATACAGCAGGACCCGGGGCTCAGACACAGCACACCGGGGCTCAGATACAGCACACCCGGGGCTCAGATACAGCAGGACCCGGGGCTAGACACAGCAGGACCCGAGGCTCAGAAACAGCACACCGGGGCTCAGATACAGCACACCCGGGGCTCAGATACAGCACACCCGGGGCTCAGATACAGCAGGACCCGGGGCTCAGATACAGCACACCGGGGCTCAGATAGAGCACACCCGGGGCTCCAGATACAGCAGGACCGGGGCTCAGATACAGCACACCCGGGGCTCAGACACAGCAACCCGGGGCTCAGAGACAGCACACCCGGGGCTCAGATACAGCACACCCGGGGCTCAGATACAGCAGGACCCGGGCTCAGATACAGCACACCCGGGGTTCAGATACAGCACACCCGGGGCTCAGATACAGTAGGACCCGGGGCTCAGATACAGCACACCGGGGCTCAGATACAGCACACCGGGGCTAAGACACAGCACACCGGGGCTCAGATACAGCACACCCGGGGCTCAGATACAGCAGGACCCGGGGCTCAGATACAGCACACCGGGGGCTAAGACACAGCACACCCGGGGCTCAGATACAGCACACCCGGGGCTCAGATACAGCAGGACCCGGGGCTCAGATACAGCAGGACCCGGGGCTCCAGATACAGCAGGACTCGGGGCTCAGACACAGCACACCCGGGGCTCAGATACAGCAGGACCGGGCTCAGACACAGCACACCGGGGCTCAGATACAGCACACCAGGGGCACAGACACAGCAGGACCCTGGGCTCAGATACAGCACACCCGGGGATCAGACACAGCACACCGGGGCTCAGATACAGCACACCCGGGGCTCAGATACAGCACACCCGGGGCTCAGATACAGCAGGACCCGGGGCTCAGACACAGCAGGACCCGGGGCTCAGAAACAGCAGGACCCAGGGCTCCAGATACAGCAGGACCCGGGGCTCAGACACAGCAGGACCCGGGGCTCAGATACAGCAGGACCCGGGGCTCAGACACAGCAGGACCGGGGCTCAGATACAGCAGGACCCGGGGCTCAGACACAGCACACCCGGGGCTCAGATACAGCACACCCGGGGCTCAGATACAGCAGGACCCGGGGCTCAGACACAGCAGGACCCGAGGCTCAGAAACAGCACACCCGGGGCTCAGATACAGCACACCCGGGGCTCAAATACAGCCCACCCGGGGCTCAGATACAGCAGGACCCGGGGCTCAGATACAGCACACCCGGGGCTCAGATACAGCACACCCGGGGCTCAGATACAGCAGGACCCGGGGCTCAGATACAGCACACCCGGGGCTCAGACACAGCAACCCGGGGCTCAGAGACAGCACACCCGGGGCTCAGATACAGCAGGACCTGGGGCTCAGATACAGCACACCCGGGGCTCAGATACAGCACACCCAGGGCTCCAGATACAGCAGGACCCGGGGCTCAGACACAGCAGGACCCGGGGCTCCAGACACAGCAGGACCCAGGGCTCAGATACAGCACACCCGGGGCTCAGATACAGCAGGACCCGGGGCTCCAGATACAGCAGGACCCGGGGCTCAGATACAGCACACCCGGGGCTCAGATACAGCAGGACCCGGGGCTCAGATACAGCAGGACCCGGGGCTCAGATACAGCACACCCGGGGCTCAGACACAGCACACCCGGGGCTCAGATACAGCAGGACCCGGGGCTCAGACACAGCACACCCGGGGCTCCAGAGACAGCAGGACCCGGGGCTCAGATACAGCAGGACTCGGGGCTCAGACACAGCACACCGGGGCTCAGATACAGCAGGACCCGGGGCTCCAGATACAGCAGGACCGGGGCTCAGACACAGCACACCGGGGCTCAGATACAGCACACCCAGGGCTCAGAGAGAGCAGGACCCGGGGCTCAGATACAGCAGGACCCAGGGCTCAGACACAGCACACCCGGGGCTCAGAGACAGCAGGACCTGGGGCTCAGATACAGCAGGACTCGGGGCTCAGACACAGCACACCCGGGGCTCCAGATACAGCAGGACCCGGGGCTCAGACACAGCACACCTGGGGCTCAGACACAGCACACCCGGGGCTCAGATACAGCAGGACCCGGGGCTCCAGATACAGCACACCCGGGGGTTCAGATACAGCACACCGGGCTCAGATACAGCACACCCAGGGCTCAGACACAGCAGGACCCGGGGCTCAGACACAGCAGGACCCGGGCTCCAGATACAGCAGGACCGGGGGCTCAGACACAGCACACCCGGGGCTCAGATACAGCACACCCGGGGATCAGACACAGCACACCCAGGGCTCAGATACAGCACACCCGGGGCTCAGATACAGCACACCGGGGCTCAGACACAGCAGGACCCGGGGCTCAGACACAGCAGGACCCGAGGCTCAGAAACAGCACACCCGGGGCTCAGATACAGCACACCGGGGCTCAGATACAGCCCACCCGGGGCTCAGATACAGCAGGACCCGGGCTCAGATACAGCACACCCGGGGCTCAGATACAGCATTCCCGGGGCTCAGATACAGCAGGACCCGGGGCTCAGATACAGCACACCCGGGGCTCAGACACAGCAACCCGGGGCTCAGAGACCAGCACACCCGGGGCTCAGATACAGCAGGACCCGTGGCACAGATACAGCACACCCGGGGCTCAGATACAGCACACCCAGGGCTCAGATACAGCAGGACCGGGGCTCAGATACAGCACACCCGGGGCTCAGATACAGCACACCCGGGGTTCAGATACAGCACACCCGGGGCTCAGAGACAGCAGGACCCGGGGCTCAGACACAGCACACACGGGGCTCCGATACAGCACACCTGGGGCTCAGATACAGCAGGACCCGGGGCTCAGATACAGCACACCCGGGGCTCAGACACAGCACACCCGGGGCTCAGATACAGCACACCCGGGGCTCAGATACAGCAGGATCCGGGGCTCAGACACAGCACACCCGGGGCTCAGATACAGCACACCCGGGGCTCAGATACAGCAGGACCGGGGGCTAAGACACAGCACACCCGGGCTCAGATACAGCACACCCGGGGCTCAGATACAGCACACCCGGGGCTCGGACACAGCACACCGGGCTCAGATACAGCACACCGGGGCTCAGATACAGCAGGTCCCGGGGCTCCAGACACAGCAGGAACCGGGGCTCAGACACAGCAGGACCCGGGACTCAGATACAGCACACCCGGGGCTCAGATACAGCAGGACCGGGGCTCAGACACAGCAGGACCCGGGGCTCAGACACAGCAGGACCCGGGGCTCAGATACTGCACACCCGGGGCTCAGATACAGCACACCCATGGCTCAGATACAGCACACCCGGGTATCAGACACAGCAGGACCCGGGGCTCAGGCGCAGCACACCGGGCTCAGATACAGCACACCCGGGGCTCAGATACAGCAGGACCCGGGGCTCAGACACAGCAGGACCCGGGGCTCAGAAACAGCAGGACCCAGGGCTCAGATACAGCACACCGGGGCTCAGATACAGCAGGACCCGGGGCTCACATACAGCACACCCGGGGCTCAGATACAGCAGGACCCGGGGCTCAGACACAGCAGGACCCGGGGCTCAGATACAGCAGGACCCGGGGCTCAGACACAGCACACCCGGGGCTCCAGATACAGCACACCCGGGGCTCAGATACAGCAGGACCCGGGGCTCAGACACAGCAGGACCCGAGGCTCAGAAACAGCACACCGGGGCTCAGATACAGCACACCCGGGCTCAGATACAGCACACCCGGGGCTCAGATACAGCAGGACCCGGGGCTCAGATACAGCACACCCGGGGGCTCAGATAGAGCACACCGGGGCTCAGATACAGCAGGACCCGGGGCTCAGATACAGCACACCCGGGCTCAGACACAGCAACCCGGGGCTCAGAGACAGCACACCCGGGGCTCAGATACAGCACACCCGGGCTCAGATACAGCAGGACCCGGGGCTCAGATACAGCACACCCGGGTTCAGATACAGCACACCCGGGGCTCAGATACAGCAGGACCCGGGGCTCAGATACAGCACACCCGGGGCTCAGATACAGCACACCCGGGGCTAAGACACAGCACACCCGGGCTCAGATACAGCACACCCGGGGCTCAGATACAGCAGGACCCGGGGCTCAGATACAGCACACCCGGGGCTAAGACACAGCACACCCGGGGCTCAGATACAGCACACCCGGGGCTCAGATACAGCAGGACCCGGGGCTCAGATACAGCAGGACCCGGGGCTCAGATACAGCAGGACTCGGGGCTCAGACACAGCACACCCGGGGCTCAGATACAGCAGGACCCGGGCTCAGACACAGCACACCCGGGGCTCAGATACAGCACACCAGGGGCACAGACACAGCAGGACCCTGGGCTCAGATACAGCACACCCGGGGATCAGACACAGCACACCCGGGGCTCAGATACAGCACACCCGGGGCTCAGATACAGCACACCCGGGGCTCAGATACAGCAGGACCCGGGGCTCAGACACAGCAGGACCCGGGGCTCAGAAACAGCAGGACCCAGGGCTCAGATACAGCAGGACCCGGGGCTCAGACACAGCAGGACCCGGGGGCTCAGATACAGCAGGACCCGGGGCTCAGACACAGCAGGACCCGGGGCTCAGATACAGCAGGACCCGGGGCTCCAGACACAGCACACCCGGGGCTCAGATACAGCACACCCGGGGCTCAGATACAGCAGGACCCGGGGCTCAGACACAGCAGGACCCGAGGCTCAGAAACAGCACACCCGGGGCTCAGATACAGCATACCCGGGGCTCAGATACAGCCCACCCGGGGCTCAGATACAGCAGGACCCGGGGCTCAGATACAGCACACCCGGGGCTCAGATACAGCACACCGGGGCTCAGATACAGCAGGACCCGGGGCTCAGATACAGCACACCCGGGGCTCAGACACAGCAACCCGGGGCTCAGAGACAGCACACCCGGGGCTCAGATACAGCAGGACCTGGGGCTCAGATACAGCACACCCGGGGCTCAGATACAGCACACCCAGGGCTCAGATACAGCAGGACCCGGGGCTCAGACACAGCAGGACCCGGGGCTCAGACACAGCAGGACCCAGGGCTCAGATACAGCACACCCGGGGCTCAGATACAGCAGGACCCGGGCTCAGATACAGCAGGACCCGGGGCTCAGATACAGCACACCCGGGGCTCAGATACAGCAGGACCCGGGCTCAGATACAGCAGGACCCGGGGCTCAGATACAGCACACCCGGGCTCAGACACAGCACACCCGGGGCTCAGATACAGCAGGACCCGGGGCTCAGACACAGCACACCCGGGGCTCAGAGACAGCAGGACCCGGGGCTCAGATACAGCAGGACTCGGGGCTCAGACACAGCACACCGGGGCTCAGATACAGCAGGACCCGGGCTCCAGATACAGCAGGACCCGGGGCTCAGACACAGCACACCCGGGGCTCAGATACAGCACACCCAGGGCTCAGAGAGAGCAGGACCCGGGGCTCAGATACAGCAGGACCCAGGGCTCAGACACAGCACACCCGGGGCTCCAGAGACAGCAGGACCTGGGGCTCAGATACAGCAGGACTCGGGGCTCAGACACAGCACACCCGGGCTCAGATACAGCAGGACCCGGGGCTCAGACACAGCACACCTGGGGCTCAGACACAGCACACCGGGGCTCAGATACAGCAGGACCCGGGCTCAGATACAGCACACCCGGGTTCAGATACAGCACACCCGGGGCTCAGATACAGCACACCCAGGGCTCAGATACAGCAGGACCCGGGGCTCAGATACAGCAGGACCCGGGGCTCAGATACCGCACACCCGGGGTTCAGATACAGCACACCCGGGGCTCAGATACAGCAGGACCCGGGCTCAGATACAGCACACCCGGGGCTCACATACAGCACACCCGGGCTAAGACACAGCACACCCGGGGCTCAGATACAGCACACCCGGGGCTCAGATACAGCAGGACCCGGGGCTCAGATACAGCAGGACCCGGGGCTCAGATACAGCAGGACTCGGGGCTCAGACACAGCTCACCCGGGCTCAGATACAGCAGGACCCGGGGCTCAGACACAGCACACCTGGGGCTCAGACACAGCTCACCCGGGGCTCAGACACAGCACACCCAGGGTTCAGATACAGCAGGACCCGGGGCTCAGATACAGCACACCCGGGGATCAGACACAGCACACCGGGGCTCAGACACAGCACACCCGGGGATCAGACACAGCACACCCGGGGCTCAGATACAGCACACCCGGGGAT
This sequence comes from Cryptotis parvus, assembly GCA_021461705.1. Taxonomy (NCBI): domain Eukaryota; kingdom Metazoa; phylum Chordata; class Mammalia; order Eulipotyphla; family Soricidae; genus Cryptotis; species Cryptotis parvus. Next base: position 130,598 of record JAJIBD010004215.1, on the reverse strand, counting down.
CAGACACAGCACACCCGGGCTCAGATACAGCACACCCGGGGATCAGACACAGCACACCCGGGGCTCAGACACAGCACACCCGGGGTTCAGATACAGCAGGACCCGGGGCTCAGATACAGCAGGACCAGGGGCTCAGACACAGCACACCCGGGGTTCAGATACAGCACACCCGGGCTCAGATACAGCAGGACCCGGGGGCTCAGATACAGCACACCCGGGCTCATATACAGCACACCCGGGCTCAGACACAGCAGGACCCAAGGCTCAGACACAGCACATCCGGGGCTCAGAGACAGCAGGACCCGGGGCTCAGATACAGCAGGACCCGGGGCTCAGATACAGCAGGACCTGGGGCTCAGATACAGTACACCCGGGCTCAGATACAGCACACCCGGGGCTCAGACACAGCACACCCGGGCTCAGACACAGCAGGACCCGGGGCTCAGACGCAGCACACCGGGGCTCAGATACAGCACACCCGGGGCTCAGATACATCAGGACCCAGGGCTCAGATACAGCACACCCAGGGCTCAGATACAGCACACCCAGAGTTCAGATACAGCAGGACCCGGGGCTCAGATACAGCAGGACCCGGGGCTCAGACACAGCAGGACCCGGGGCTCAGACACAGCACACCCGGGGCTCAGATACAGCACACCCGGGGCTCAGATACAGCAGGACCCCAGGACTATTTGACATCTGGAAGTTCTCACAGACACCTGTGCGTTGGGGCTTTGGGACTGAAATCACCTCCTGATTGGTCGGTGCAAAGCCCCACCGGGTGTGCAAGGCCGAAGGTGTGTCAGCCCTTCTCCCAGCTGTGGTGTGGGGTGCGGGGGATCTCCCTGGTCCAGCCTCATTGCCTTCTCCCATGTGACTCCATTTGTACTCCTGTGTGGCCCTTTCTGTATCAGGCTTGCCAAGTGCCTGAATACAAGCTGGGCAGGGCTTTAGCAGATCCGACAATGAGGGAAGCAGAGGGGAGCAGGGTGGTCCTGAATGAACCCTCCATTCCCTATAGAACCCACCCCACGCCCTTGCAGGGTGTGCCCTAGAGACTGGGATAGTGCCCCTTTTAAGGCATGGGATGACCCTCTGCCCCACCACTGTCTCTACCCAGAAGCAACTTCCTGGGACTCCTGGCCCTCACACATCATCCATCCGCCAGGGTGTTTCATGTCCTCCATCTACAGATGTCTACTCCCAGCTGCCCAGCAAGGACCACCTCATGCCCCGTGGCCTCATAAGGTACCAAAAGCACTTAGTGGCTGCCCTGGCCATTTCCGTGTGTCCCCACTCTCTGCAGCACCCCCACCCCCTGCACTGCCTGGCTGCCATGGGCTGGGCACGCCCAGGAGAGAGGAGTGGCCCCTTCACGCTCCAGAGCATCCGAGGAGCAGGGGCCAACTGGGGGGCCTGGCTGTGGCCGCCCCCCCAGGCCTAAGCTGCTCCTCCCCCACCAACCCCTGTCTGACTGCCTTGCTCTCAGAGCACCCCAGCTCTTGTCTGCAGTCCCACCGGAGATATGGGGGTCTGTGGCAGAGCCCCGCCCAGGGGTACAAGAATGTCCCAGGCCGAGTTGGTTCCGCCGGTCCCACACAGCTGCCTCCCTGGTATTGAAACCTCGGGTGGGCCCCTATTAATCACTCCCCTTGGGGCCTCGAGCCTAAGAAAGATGGAACAAAAACCTTTTCAAAGAAGGAAGAATTCTCGGGGAGGCCCAGCACAAAAAGCTCCCCCAAACCCGCTGGGCCACAGGAGATGAACAAGGTGGGAGCGGCAGCTTGGAGGGGCACTGGGGGTGGGGGGGCTGGAGTGGGAGGGACCCCCTTCTTCTCACGGAGCAGCCTCAAAAGCCCAGTGAAATGGCCCTTTTGAAGCAGCCTTGTCCAGGAGGAGGCGGGGAGAAAGCCCCCAGGCTCTCCCTCCGAGTCCCACTGACCTTGAAGCCCCCTTTTGTCTCCCCAAAGGCTTGTCTGATAAGCCTCCAGTCCGCACGAGGGCCTGGGGTGGGTAGGCTTGTGACTGCCCTTCACACAGCAGAGGAAAGGGGGGAGCAGGGGCCGTGGTGGGCATCTTTTTTTGTGTGGGGAATGAAATTGAGCACTAGCACAGTGGAGAGGGCACTCGACTTGCACGGCCAATCCTCAGCACCACCCAGAGTGATGAGAGCACAGAGCCAGGAGGAGCCCCTGAGCATCACCGGGTTTTGCAACAACAACAACAACAACAACAAAAAGAAATTGGGGGTTCCTCGGGACAATCCCGTGACCAAACTGCGCTCGGGGGTCTCTCCGTGCCTAGGGCTGACAGCCTGCAGGCTGCCCCTGCCGCTATAGGTCAGAGGCTGCTGCCCCCTCCTGCACTGACCTTTGTAGGGGTCTACGTCAGGGCCCAGTGCTCAGGTTCTGGCCGGCAAGGGCTCCCTGAGGGTGATAAAATGAACTTTAAATCAGTGGGCTTTGGGGTGGGGACCACATCCAGTGTTGCTCAGGACTCCTGACTCTGTCCCTGGGGGTTCCTGGTAGGGCTTGGGGGACCACATGCAGTTCCAAGTATGGAACCAGAGCCAGCTACAAGCACAGAAGCCACGGCATCCCCCACTTTACCCTTTCTCCGGTAGCTCTGAGGAACAGCACAGGCCTCAAGTGGCAGAAAGACCCCCAGGGCCAAGAGGCACCCACGCACAGCTACAGTCTCAGAGTCTGTGGGCTGGCCCTGGGTTGGAATTCTTTGGGTATGGGGGCACAAACAGTGCTCAGGGTCACTCCTGGTGACTCTTCGTCTGCTGGGCCAGTACTTCAAGAGAAGCTAAGGATATGGTGTTGTCCAGGGTCTGTAGTTCTGGGGGATCTGGGGTGCCAGGGCTGAAACTAGATATGCCGTTTGCAGCGTTTGCCTCCAGATACTGGATTCTCTTCAACTCCTGGGACCTTCTTTTCCTGGGGGGACACGCTACCCAGCAATGCTTAGGGGTTACTGACTCAGCACTCAGAAATTACGCCTTGTGGTGCTCGGGGGACCATATGGGATGCTGGAGATCAAACCCAAGTCAGCTGCGTGCAAAGCAATCAGCCACTGTGTTATCGCTCCGGCCCTACTGGGAACTTCTTGAGTAAGGGTTTCATCCTGGGGCTGTAAGGGGGTTCCCCATATGGTGTGCAACTGCTGGGACTTTATAGAGCAAGCAATGATGTTGCCTGCTGCACAGGCTGCAAGGTGCAGCCTGGAGGGGGGGCCCCGTGTGGTCCCGTCCCTAGGCTTCCCGGGAATCTAACTCAGGAGGCTCCTGACTTTTCCCAGAGGCAATACTAGCAAACAAAGACCCCAGAGTGACACGTCAGACAAGAAGTGTCCTGCCCAGGTCCAGCCAGCAGCCCTGACTGTTCACATGATAGGACACAGCCTGCAGCTGCCCCAGATCTCTAGCTTGGGCCCTTGAGGCAGGCTAGCATGGATGTTCAGGTTTCTTCTGCTGTTGATCTACTGAAGGATGCAGAGAGCGTGGTAGAGAGTCTGGACCCAGTGAGCAGCACAGATGGTGTCCACTGGGCACCCACACAGCATGGATTTAGGGCACACCTACCACTGTGTGCTGATGACCACTGTGTACTGATGACCCCAGTGCTGGTGACCCAGTGTGCTGGTGACCCCAGTGTGCTGGTGACCCCAGTGTGCTGGTGACCCCAGTGTGCAGGTAACCCCAGTGTACAGGTAACCCCAGTGTGCTGGTGACTCCAGTGTGCTGGTGACCCCAGTGTGCAGGTAACCCCAGTGTGCTGGTGACCCCAGTGTGCTGGTGACCCCAGTGTGCTGGTGACCCCAGTGTGCAGGTGACCCCAGTGTGCCGGTGACCCCAGTGTGCTGGTGACCCCAGTGTGCTGGTAACCCCAGTGTGCAGGTAACCCCAGTGTGCTGGTGACTCCAGTGTGCTGGTGACCCCAATGTGCTGGTGACCCCAGTGTGCAGGTAACCCCAGTGTGCAGGTAACCCCAGTGTGCTGGTGACCCCAGTGTGCTGGTGACCCCAGTGTGCTGGTGACCCCAGTGTGCTGGTGACCCCAGTGTGCAGGTGACCCCAGTGTGCTGGTGACCCCAGTGTGCAGGTAACCCCAGTGTGCAGGTGACCCCAGTGTGCAGGTAACCCCAGTGTGCTGGTGACCCCAGTGTGCTGGTGACCCCAGTGTGCTGGTGACCCCAGTGTGCTGGTGACCCCAGTGTGCAGGTGACCCCAGTGTGCTGGTGACCCCAGTGTGCAGGTAACCCCAGTGTGCAGGTGACCCCAGTGTGCTGGTGACCCCAGTGTGCTGGTGACCCCAGTGTGCTGGTGACCCCAGTGTGCTGGTTGACCCCAGTGTGCTGATGACCCCAGTGTGCTGGTGACCCCAGTGTGCAGGTGACCCCAGTGTGCTGGTGACCCCAGTGTGCTGGTGACCCCAGTGTGCAGGTGACCCCAGTGTGCTGGTGACCCCAGTGTGCTGGTGACCTAATCATATCTGACCTTCATATATGTGACAGACAGCAGCATTTGAGCCAAGGATGAGGCCATGTCTGGACACCGATGGCGGATGCTGCCCGTTGCCCCCAGCACTGGCACATTCAGGCTTCTCAAATCCTGTCTCCAGGACACAGAGCTGCTCTCCAGCCTGGGAATCTATCTTTGCTTCTCCCTCTCCAATTCCAGGCAGGGCCAGCGCTGTTGCCTGCCTGGGCGCAGGTCACCAAGGCCTGCTCTGCTCCCCTCCCTTCTCCTGCCATCAGCACTGCAGGTCCCTGCAGCCAGGGTTCACTACCTCCGTGGACCCCACACTCCTGCCTGTTTCCTTCCCGTGTGTGTGTGTGTGTGTGTTGGGGAGTGGGGGATTCTGAGAACTGGCCTTGGGCTTATTCTAAGCTGGTGACCTTGACAGCATCTTTAAAAGCTAGAGGCCTTAGGCCACCTGCCCCTCGAGGTGTTCCAGGTGTGGCTTGGTGCCTGGCTGTGTTGGCAGGTGGCAGACAGGAGACAGGCTTGTCTACACCCCCCAGGGCTCTGCCCTGTGGGCCCTGGATGGTCTGATATAGGAAGAACAGTGTGCAGCCGTGCAAGAGGCTTAGATAACAAAGTAGGCTAGGACTAGGTCCTTCCCAGGATCATTCACATCGGTACAACATAATGATCATTGTAGTTGTAACAAACTGGGGAGGTTGATGGGGAATGAGGAACTATAATGTCACATTAGAAATCACTACTGAATATACACATAGATAATTGCATCATAAACCGTAAGGCAAGTCACAAGGTGTAGGAGGAGAGAGAGAAATATGGAGACAGAAATAGAGATAGAGAGAAAGATGAGAGACTCAGACGCATAGGGGAGAACTGCCATCCGGCTCTCCCCTAGCTCAGCTGACCATGAGGCTCCCAGGATGCAAGATGGGTTTTGGGAGTGGGCCCATCATCTCTGTAGGGCATCGGAAGCAGCTGGATGAGACTCTCTCACCATAATAGCCACCATTATCATGGTCCGGACCCCACAGCTCACCAGAACCCACATAAGAGAGACGCTGATCTCAAGACCAGCTCAGAGCAGCCAAGTTTGAGCTCAGGTAGGCGGCTCTCGAAGGCAGAAGTCACCGGGTGTTCCTGGAGATGGAACTGGGATACCCCTTCCCCTCTCTGACCTGTCCTGGAGGCCTGGTGGCCCCACCCATGAACTTCCTTGAGGCTCTCGGCCATGATGCAGAGACTCAGACACAGGGGGGAGAGCTGCCATCTGGCTCTCCCCTAGCTGAGCTGACAATGAGGCTCCCAGAAGGCAAGATGGGTTTTGGGTGTCGGCCCATCACCTCTGTAGGGCCTCAGAAGCAGCCGGATGAAATTCTCTCACCATAATAGCCGCCATTTTCATTGTCCAAACCCCACAGCTCATCAGAACCCATTCAAGAGAGATGCTGATCTCAAGACCAGCTCAGAGGCAGCCGAGTTTGAGCCCAGGTAGGCGGCTCTCAGAGGCAGAAGTCACCGAGTATTCCTAGAGATGGAGCTGGGGTACCCATTCCCCTCTCTGACCCATCCCAGAGGCCTGGAGGCCCCATCCATGAACTTCCTTGGGGCTCTCGGCCATGACGCAGAGACTCAGACACACGGGGGAGAGCTGCCACCCGGCTCTCCCCTAGCTCAGCTGACCATGAGGCTCCCATGAGGCAAGATGGGTTTGGGAATGGGCCCATCACCTCTGTAGGGCCTCAGAAGCAGCTTTGATGAGACTCCGCTCACCATAATGCTGCCATTTGTGTGGTGCGGACCTGGTACATCAAACTAGTGGAACCAATCTGTTCTAGAATATATTACAATCTACAATGTGTAAGAAAGAAAATTGAGAAGGAGATAGAGAGAGAAAGAGAGAAAGGAGATAAAGAACCTGCCATGGAGGCAGGCTTGGGGAAGGGGAAGGAGGTGGGGACATCGGTGATGGGAGATGGGCAGGGGTGGAGGGATGGGTGTTGGAACACTGTAGAACCAAAATTCAAACATGAACATCTTGTAATTGTATATCTAACAGTGGTATAATAAAATATTTTAAAAAATAAAAAGGAAACTTTTTTTAAAAAGAGCTAGGGCAGAGCGACAGCCCAGCGGGTAGGGCATTTGCCTTGCACGTGGCTGGCCCATGCTGGTCCGGGTTCGATCCCCAGCATCCCATATGGTCCCCAAGCACCTCCAGGAGTGATTCCTGAGAGCCAGGAGAAACCCCTGAGCGTCGCCGGGTGTGACTAAAAAAAAAAAAAAGAGCTAGAGGCCTCTAGTACATTCCACAAGGGCCCAGAGAACCCAGTGATGAGGCGGGGAGAGGAGAGTGGCTTGCAGAGAGGAAGTGGGGAGCCAGATAGGGTGTACCCCAGATGGTGCACTTCGACCATGTGATGTGAACCCCAGCTGCCAGGTGATGTGGGAATGCCCAGGACTCTCTCTCTGGGCACTGTCCAGCAAGTCCCATGAAAACAATAACTGGCGGAGACAGGACAGGGGTGAAGGCACTTGCCTGGTATGAAGCTGCCCCAGTTTCATTCCTACATCACAGATGCTTCTCTGAGGACCCTGGAAATCGCTCCTGAGCACAGTGGCACAGGAATAGCCACTGCACTGCTGGGTGTGGCCCAACCCTTCCCTGCAAAGTCAAACCTACTTGGAATGGAATCTAGCAACTGCTCCCCAGAGTATGTGCACAGCAGTGCATTTCAGAGGCTGTACTGTAGTTCTGGCCCAAGTCAGAGGCACCTCAGAGCAGAGAAACATGAGCTGCTCTAACCGCGATCTGAGCGGTGTTTCCTTGACTTTGCTTTTGGTGAATCGGTTCTGCACCATCTAATAAAGGTTCATATACTCATCAAAACCAATGATGCAGGGGCCGGAGCGATAGCACAGCAGGTAGGGCATTTGCCTTGCACGCGGCCAACCCTGGTTCGATCCCGGCATCCCATATAGTCCCCCATGCACAGCCAGGAGTAATTTCTGAGTGAAAAAGCCAGGAGTAATCCCTCAGCATCGCTGGGTGTGATCCAAAAAAAGAAAAAGAAAAAACAACCAATGGCACAGCCCTCTCTCTGCATGTTCACCTGCTCATAAAGCCATGCCTGAATCCCAAGCCTATCTGGCCAGTATTTGAAGGTGAGATTAATGGGCTGCACCACCCTTTGCTGTACTTTTTTGGCCCTAGCCACAATTTGCCATGGTGGAAGCTCCCTGATGATATTTCTAAAATATTCTAAAACAGGATCATGGTAATTTTCAGCATGGAAGGAGAGGGAGACACGTGGGCTGTGGCCTAAGGGTGCAGGAGCACAACTGGAACCTTGGTAGACTTTTAATGAGAATCTGCCCAGAAATGCCATCAAATAAGGTGTCCCAGGGATTCTGCCCCCATAAGCACCATGGCGCTGGTGTTTATATCCCTGCAAACTCCTGTCTGCTCCAGACACGCGCAGCAGGCCAGGAAGACGGAAGGCAGCCTAAGGCACGTTTCCAAGTATAAAGAGGATTTATATGGCCTCCAGTTGAAACCTGAGGGGTCACAAATCCCTCATCACTGAAGCTGGAAGGTTTATTTTCTTCTCCTGACTGCGTGGTCCATGGCTCAGTGTGTCCTTTATTCCCAGCTGCTGGTCTGACTAAGAGGCAGAGCAACAGGACAGCGGGGGAGGCGGGGGGGCACTTGCTTTGCACGTGGCGGCTGAGGATCAGTCTCCAGCACCATATCTGGTCTCCTGAGACTTCCATGAGTTATTCCTGAACACAGAGTCAGGAAAAAGCCCTGAACACTGCAGGGTGTGCACTCCCACCCCCAAATAAAAAGCTTGCAGGAGAGGGGCCAGAGCGATAGTCCAGTGGGGAGGGCGTTTGCCTTGCATGCAGCCAACCCGGGTTCAATCCCGGCATCCCATATGGTTCCCCCATACAGTGCCAGGTGTGATTCCTGAGTGCAGAGCCAGGAGTAACCCCTGAGCATCGCTGGGTGTGACCAAAAAAAAAAAAAAAAAAAAAGCTTGCAGGAGACAATGATGTGGGTCCATGTTCTTTTCCAAGCTCTACCATGTGTGGTCCACAATAAAAATAAAAACAATGACAGAGACTGGAGCAATAGCACAGTAGGTAGGGTTTTGTTTGCACGCAAGTGACTCGGGTCCAATCTCTGGCATCCCATATAGTGCCCCGAGCACCGCCAGGAGTAATTTCTGAGTGCAGAGCCAGGAGTAACCCTGAGCATTGCCGGGTGTGGCCCAAACTTCCCCCCCCTCCCCAATAATAATAAAAAAATGACAAAAGATTGCAAAGTTGATGGGCCGGCGTGATGGTCCAGCGGGTAGGGTGTTTGTCTTGCATGCAGCCAACCCGGGTTCGATCCCCAGCATCCCATATGGTCCCCGAGCACCGCCGGAGTAATTCCTGAGTACAGAGCCAGGAGTAACCCCTGAGCATTGCTGGGTGTGACCCAAAAAGCCAAAAAAAAAAAAAAAAATTGCAAAGTTGAACTGCAGAAACTTCCAGAATTCCAAGTAGGTTGAGTTCTGCATTGGTCACCGAGGACCGAGTTGCCGTGACAGAGGGGGTGTGGTTGTCCAGGCTGCGCAGGGCCCTTGTCCTGTTAGCACCTCTCAGATCGTGAAGATGAAGACCCTGAGCCTTGGTGCACGGCCCCTGCCAGGGTCAAGCCAGGAGCTACTCCGCAGGGCCCCCATCTCAGAAGGGTGATGCAAGAGGGGATTTTCAGCCTGGGGCCCCTCCACACCCCTCCCAGGCTGGTCACAGGCCTCAGCTTTCTTTGTTTCTGTGAACGCCTAAGCATGACAGCAAGAAATGCTGACTTTGTGGAGGTGGGCGGGGTAGATTTGGGAGCTAGTTTCTGGTGTCTGGAGTCGGGGCCCCGACAGAGAGCAGTGTGGTTTGCATTCGGAACCCCCCCCGGACGACCACCCCCACCCATGTGGAGGATACAGGAGCCTTGGGAGGTTCCCCCCCGGACTGACCACCCCCCACCCATGTGGAGGATACAGGAGCCTTGGGACGTTCCCACCTCCCCTGGACAGGTGTGAGCCCAGGGTATGAATATGAAAAGCGGGGGCCGGAGCAATAGCACAGCAGGGAGGGAGTTTGCCTTGTACATGGCCGATCCGTATTCGATTCCCGGCATCCCATATGATTCCCCGAACACCGCCAGGAGTAATTCCTGAGTGCAGAGCCAGGAGTAACCCCTGAGCATTGCTGGGTGTGACCCAAAAAAGGAAAAAAAAATGTAAAAACAGGACCGGACTCAGAAAATCGACCGCCTGACCAGGCGAGCACAGACATCACCTGCAATGTCCCGGCAGCTGCATCCAGGGACAAAGAAATCAGTGGCGTTTGTTGGGGGACTAAGGTTTTCTGCACCCACTCATTTAAGATCACATTTTAAGAGGCAGCCTGTCGGGGCCGCCGCCGGGTCCCCAACAGTGCCGGGAAGCGGAGTCCCCCTTCTACCTCCGAAGCCAGCTGGGAATGGATGAAGACTCAGGAATCCGATGCAGTTTTAAAAGGCTTTACTTATCACAGGTTCAGGCATACAAGTCAGCAATAGGAAAAACCCTGTGCTTAGGATTCCCAGCTAGAACCGCAGCCACATGTAGGCCAAGATGGCAGCCACCATGTGTAAAGGCCCTGTAGAGAGGAGACAAAGACAAGACTCCCAAGAAGGGTGCGAGCTCATAAAGAGAGAGCCCAGAGAGAGAGAGAGAGAGAGAGAGAGAGAGAGAGAGAGAGGCCCATGCCGGGTCTGGGTTCGATCCCGGCATCCCATATGGTCCCCTGAGCACCGCCAGGAGTAATTCCTGAGTGCAGAGCCAGGAGAAACCCCTGAGCATTGCCAGGTGAGGCCCAAAAAGCAAAAAAAAAAGAAGAGAGAGAGAGAGAGAGAGAGAGAGAGAGAGAGAGAGAGAGAGAGAGAGAGAGAAGAAGCAGGCTGGTTTTATACTCCTGCAACTCAGACCTCCCATTATTATGGGAAGCAGGAAGGGTCAAATGCCCTTAGGTAATTTCTCCCAGTACCTCACCTAGGCCCTATTATATGCTAATGTTTTGAGCCAAGATCTGCCTGGAAATGCCTTTATAGGGTAGAGAAGGAGGTTTCTGAGATGGCATGTCTCTGAACCAAAGACTAATACTAATGCCAGTTAAATATTTCTCCAAACCTTCACAAGAGTCTCGTCTACTTCACAGTAGTTTTGTATTTTAGTTGCCTTTAAGTTATCAGGGAGCCATGCTTGGTAATTCATTTTGTTTTGCGGCCACGCCGGTTCATCAATAAATGCTGGACTTAGAGATGACTACAAGAGTATGCTACCTGCACGGCAGAGCCTGGCAAGCTACCCGTGTTGTATTTAATATGCCAAATACCAGTAACAATTATAGACCTCATTCCGGAATGGATTGAGGCTCTTTATGTTCCTGGAGCAAGCAGATGCCCTTGGGCTCTACTAGCATGAGACAGGACATATGGAGATGCTACTGGGGCCTGCTCAAGCAAATCGATGATGAACAGGAAGACAGCGATATAGTGATGCTTGCTTGCTTGGAGGCAAACAGCATTTCTCTCTGGTCTAATTACTTAGAGAGCCAACGTGTCCAGGCAAATATGCTGGTAAGATCTAGCTAGTCCCACGATGATTGTGGTAGCGATCACGATCACGATCACGATCTTCCCGTTAATCATCTATTTGCTAGAGCGGGCACCAGTAATATCTCCATATGTCCTGTCTCATGCCAGTAGAGCAAAGGGCATCGGCTTGCTCCAGGAACATAAAGAGCCTCAAACCATTATATTAGGTCATGGGAATGACCTAATATAATTGTTACTGGCATTTGGCATGTCAAATACAACACGAGCAGCTTGCTAGGCTTGCCGTATGGGAGGCATATTCTTTAAACACCTCCAAATAAAGCATTTATTGATGAACTGCGCGGCCTCAAGCAGCCGCGGGAGCCAGACTGTGATGGGCTGGTCGGCTGGGTGGAGTTCTGAAGAGAGGGAAGTCCGGATGTGGAAAATGGCGGCACCCATGGAGTGGGTGGGGGGGGGGTCGTCTGGCTTGTTGTGAGGTTCTGCCGGGGTGGTGGGCCAAGGCTAGAACCCACCATGCCTCCCGACTGCCTCATGAGCGGCTGGGCACAGGGAGAGCAAGTAACCGCTCTGCCCCATGTCTAAGAGTCTCTGGACCAGCATACCTGGGCGGATTGAGGAAGAAACGGCTGCAGGGTGGGTGTCGATGATCTGGGCTGTGATGGGCTGGTCGGCTGGGTGGAGTTCTGAAGAGAGGGAAGTCGGATGTGGAAAATGGCGGCACCCATGGAGTGGGTGGGGGGGTCATCTGGCTTGTTGTGAGGTTCTGCCGGGGTGGTGGGCCAAGGCTAGAACCCACCATGCCTCCCGACTGCCTCATGAATGGCTGGGCACAGGGAGAGCAAGGAACCGCTCTGCCCCATGTCTAAGAGTCTCTGGAGCAGCATACCTGGGCGGATTGTGGTAGCATGAGAGAATATTTATACCAGCCAGTACAGAATACATGGTCAGATAATACTGCCACATTCAGACTACCCCCGTTATCTCGAAGTGACCTGCAGGAGGCAATCCAGGGCAGATGCAGAGGCTTTTAGGTGTCCTGCAACAGCAGCCAATGCCCAAACCCTCAGGCACGCACCTGTCTGTCCTTCCAAGGCTCTAGAATGGGGTGTAGGAGAGATGTGGCACCTGTCCTGCCCAAGGCTGACCCGGTTCAGTCAGATGCACACTCTATCAGTCACCCAGTGGCCCGAGCCCTGCCAGGAGTGATCCCTGAGTGCAGAGCAGGAATTAAGCCCTGAACACGGCCAGGTGTGCCCTCCCCCACCCCTACTCTGCCTGAATAGGGTTGGGGCACCGGTGTGAACTGTAAGCAGTGAGGCATGGGGCTGGGCCCTAGAAGTGCTTTCTGGGTGTCTCTCCCTGCCTGGCTCCAGTCCAGAGCACTCCAAGCATAGTGTGAGGTCACAGGAAGGACCAGAGACAAAGCGGTAGCCATGGAAACTGACATCCAATCAGCAGGAAGAGGAAGGGGCAGGAAGGATGGCTGCCCCGTCCTTGGTGCGTAGTGTATTTCGGGGCTCCAGGCTCTCCTGGGGAAGGGGCTCAGCTCTGGGCTGTGATCACAGTTGCACTTAGCCTCCTCTGCCTGCCTTTGCCTAGGCCAGGTGGGGGTGCTGGGGTCTGGGGGAGGGCCTGACTCGCAAAGGATGGTGTCTGCTGCCGTGCCTGACCCAAGGCCCCAAGGCTTACAGAGGTCGCCCCTGTCCTTGCTTCCTGGGGGTCTTGGTCAGTGTAGTCTGTCAGGTGGCCATAGTAGGCCCCTACCATCTGCTGGACAGAGGGGACACAGTGAACCGCACCCAGGGTCACTGCTGATCATCCCAGCCCCACCCTCCTGCACACCAGGATCAAGCCACTCCAAGGCTCTCTGAGGGAAGGAGTCAGTCTGGGTCAGCCCCAGGCTTCACCCTGCCAGCCCAGCTGCCAGCACACCAGGGCCTGTCAGGGTGGGAGCTGGGACCCTGCTCCCCAGCACCTTGGCTGAGGTGGGAGCAAGGGCTGGAGCGGAACGGCCCACATCCCGCCTGTCTGCAGGGTGTCGGTGCTCTGGCATCCCCCCAACGACAGACGCTTCCCGGGAGAAGCCGGGCAAGGAGCTGGCCTGACCCTCCAAACTTGCAGGGACCCACGTGCAATGTGAAAGGGACAAGCCCACCCTCTGTGGGGGAGCTGTGGTCAGGCCACAAGCAAGATCCAGAACTTTCTTGGGGCCGCAGAAATAGTACAGCGAGGAGGACGTTTGCCTTGCATGTGGCCAACCTGGGTTCAATCCCCGGCATCCCATATGGTCCCCCAGCACCGCCAGGAGTAATTCCTGAGTGCAGAGCCAGGAGTAACCCCTGAGCATCACCAAGTGTGACCCAAAGAGAAAAAAAAAAAAAAGAACTTTCTCGTTGCGACCCATAAAACTATGTCCACGGGGCCAGATAGTACAGTGGGGAGGGCGCTGGCCTTGCACACAGCCAACCCAGTTTGAAACCTGGCATTTCAGAAGGTCCCCTGAGCACCACCAGGAGTGACCCCTGAGCGCAGTATCAGGAGTGAGCCTGAACACCGCCAGGTGTGATCCCAGAAGAAACAAACAAAAAGTGCGTCCAGGAAGCACTCCAGCCCACCATGTCCAACAGTCCTCCTGCCGCACAGACCCGGCCCCTTGCACGCGGCCACTGCAGTTCAGTCCGGTGCTCTAATATTGCCCTTCCGTGTGGGACACTCTCTGCTCCCCAGATGGAAGGAAGGACACCCATATTGGGGGTGGAGCCGGAGAAGAGGTTAGGACCGGGTAGTCCAATGTGCTGGGGTCCCAGGTTCGTTGCCAGTCCCAGCGAAGACCTCCGGCCCCCGAGAAGTCTCCAGCGAGCCCTGGCGAACTCCAGACACCTCGGATCCTCGGATCCCCGCTAGTAGATCCCCAAAGAACCCTCTCCGGTCCTACGAGCTCGAGGCGAGCCGAAGGCTCACCTGCTGTCCAGGGAAAATCCCGAGGCCCTGCGAGGGCCGGCGAGGGCCCGGCGAAGGCCTCTCCGGGGCGAGCCCTCTCAAGCCTCGGCAGTCCCCGCAAAGCCTCTCCCCCGGCGAGCCCAGCAGCCGCCCCGGGGAACCGCTGTGAACCTCTCCCGGGCGAGCCCTCTCGAGCCTCCGCAGATCCGGCGAAACCTCTCCTCTGGGCCCGGCGAGCCCCGGCGGGCCCAGCAGCCTCGGCGAGCCCCGGCGGGGGCCCGACGAGCCCCAGCGGAACCCCAGCAGCCTCGGCGAGTCCCCGGCGGGGCCCCGACGAGCCCCAGCGAACCCCAGCCGCCTCGGCGAGCCCGGCGAGCCCCGGCGGGCCCCAGCCGCCTCGGCGGAGCCCCGGCGAGCCCCGGCGAGCCCCAGCCACCTCGGCGAGCCCCAATGAGCCCCAACGGCCCCAGCCGCCTCGGCGAGCCCCAACGAGCCCCAACGAGGCCCCAGCCGCCTCGGCGAGCCCCGGCGGGCCCCAGCAGCCTCGGCGAGCCCCGGCGGGTCCTGGCGAGCCCCAGCCGCCTCGGCGAGGCCCCGGCGGGCCCCGACGAGCCCCAGCCGCCTCGGCGAGCCCCGGCGAGCCCCAGCAGCCCCGGCGAGCCCCGGCGAGCCCCGGCGGGCCCCGGCGAGCCCATGCCGCCTCGGCGAGCCCCGGCGGGGCCCCGGCGAGCCCATGCCGCCTCGGCGAGGCCCCGGCGGGCCCCGGCGAGCCCATGCCGCCTCGGCGAGCCCCGGCGAGCCCCGGCGAGCCCCGGCGAGCCCATGCCGCCTCGGCGAGGCCCCGGCGGGCCCCGGCGGGTCGGGGCTGCGGACCGGGCTGGGTCCTCCGCTCCGCTCCGACGCCGGCGCGATCCAGCCCGGGACGCTGCGCAGCCCGCGCGCCCGCCCCGCGCCGCCACCGGAGCCGCCCGGAGCAGCGCGAACATGGCCGAAGTCGGCGAGGACAGCGGGGCCCGCGCCCTCCTGGCGCTGCGCTCGGCTCCCTGCAGCCCGGTGCGCTGCGCCGCCGCCGCCGCCTTCCCCCGCGGCCCCCGCGGCCCCCGCACCCGCCACCCCGTCGCCGCCGCCGCCGCCCGCCCAGCCGCCGCCGCCCTGCGCGATCGCGGGGGCCCCCGGGGACGCGGCGGGCCAGGGGGCAGCGGGGGCGCGGGGCGCCGCGGGGGTGATGCCCTGGTGGCCGCGGCGGCCGCGTCGGTGCGCAGGAGTCCCGGGCCCGCGCTAGCGCCGCCTCGGGGCCGCGAGTTCGAGTTCCTCATGCGCCAGCCCAGCGTCACCATCGGCCGCAACTCGTCGCAGGGCTCTGTGGACCTGAGCATGGGCCTGTCGAGCTTCATCTCGCGGCGCCACCTGCAGCTCAGCTTCCAGGAGCCGCACTTCTACCTTCGCTGCCTGGGCAAGAACGGCGTGTTCGTGGACGGGGCCTTCCAGCGGCGCGGCGCGCCCGCACTGCGGCTCCCAAACAGTGAGTGTCCGGCCTTCCGCAGCCCACCCGGGCCCCGACCCAGGACGCGCCCCAGGTCACCCCTGGACCCCCGTGACCTGGACACAAGGCACCTCCCTCCTCCCCCACCCCATCATCAGGATCCCTGCCGCTCTAAGCGGAGGTCATTCCTGGCCCCATTCCCCCTGATCGGAATTCAGGGACATCTACACCCTGACTTCAAGCACCCCTGGGTAATGGGAACCGCAGAAACCACCTGCCTAGGGACGCTGTGATCGCTAGGATTCACCTGCCTGGGTCATCCCTTCCCTCCTCACCCCACCCCTGACCCCCTGAGGGCCACCTCTACTGGGTTGCCCCCTCCCTAAGCACTCACTCAGGGCTAGGGTTGGTTGCATCAGGCAGTGCCCAAAGAGAGTTGGGGTCCCCAGCCCCTGTCTCCTCCCGTAGCAGAGCTGGGGGCATGCCAGGAGCCCACTGGGGTCACAGGCACGGAGGGAACTGGGGATGCAAGAGAGTGAGCGGCGTGATTCGTGAACGTGGGTACAGTCGGGGCCTTCCCAGGATCAGGAGAGCCGGTTTAATTGCTCATTTCCTCTCCGCCACTTTCTTTTTCTAGTGGATGAGTGCCCAGGCGGCCCCTGCCCACCTCACCTGTCTCACCTTGCTGCGGGCGGGCGTGCTCATTGCTCTGGCTCTGGTGCCCTGGGCAGTCCCGTAGCTGCTCCCGTTAGCAGCCTCCTGGTACCAACAGTCTCTGCTGCCCTTAAGGCTTCCTCAGCAGGACCACAAATGCCCCTTTCCAAAGTGGGCAGCGTCTGTCCATGACTGTCTGCCCGTCCTTAGGCTCCCTGTCACTCGGCCCACCTCAGGGACCCCTCCTCTCTGAGTCTTCCGCCCAGCCTGGCCCTGAATCCGGGCAGTGATGTTCACACTGTTATCAGGTTCAGGGGGAAAGTTCTGGCCCTGGGGGAGCTGGCCCGTCATCACTGGGGTCCAAGATCACAGCTCTGTGTCTGTGGCCAAATCTTTCGGTGTCCTGCCTGACCCGCTGTTCTGCCTTCTGTGCACTTCTGAGTGAGACTGAGAGCTGGAGATCCCCAAATGGAGGGTTGGGGGCTGCAGGCGTGCCCGAGGCCACTGTTTGAGGGTCGTTGGAAGGGGGTGATGGCTCACGCTTGTGTGGTTTTCCCCGCTGACTCCGTGATGAATTGTCGCACGGGTGCCCAGCATCCAGCTGTCTCATTCCATTCCTGTGCCTGCTGGGAGGCGACGGGCCTTTGCCTGCCCCATCGGTGTCCGCCCTCCGCATTGGGTTCCTTGAGTGGGATTTGGTTTGTTTGGCTTCTTCCTCCTTGGAGGAGGAATCCCACGTAGCTGCTCCCTCTCTGTCCCTCCATCACTTCCCCGTGTCTGTGTGTCCACACTGAGGACCCCGTGTCTGATGGGGCCAGCGTGTCTCTCTTTGGGAGAGAATCTGGAAGGGGAGGCAGGACCTGGCCCTCAGCCTGGCCCCTGCATTGTCCATGGGTGCTGGACACGCAGGTGCTCCATGTGGCGAAGCGGGCGCAGGTGCTGTTCCCTCAGATTCTGTGGTATCCCAACCACAGAATTTGGAATTCACTGCCACAGGAAGGCAGTGAATCTGTGGTAATGGCAGTAAGGAAGCCCATAGTGGTTTGAGCTCTGTATACGGACTTGCTGCATGTCCTGTCCCGTGGGACTTCAGTACTGGTGGGCCCAGTGCTGAGGGGCAGCAGCAGAGAATTGAGCCTGCTTGTGTGTGGCAGAGTGCACCTGAGTGGTGGCTAGCTGTAACCTGCTGCCTGACGTCCTGGATGTGTCTGCTGCGCAGGCCCTGCTCTCAGGAGCCTGTGGCTGAGTTCTGGAGCGAGCCTACTGTCTGCCAAGCTCAGCTCCTGGCACCTCCAGAGCCAAGGCCCATCGATGACCACCCTGCCAGGGCCGCAGGTGCTAACAGGCCTGGTGCTGCGTGCCCAGGGCACACATAGAGCCTTGCATACATGGAGTCGCAAGTGCGTGGGTACATGCAGAGCCGTACATGAGGGTACATGAGGAGCTGTGGGCAGGTGCACATGGAGTGTGGGCATGCAGGTACACACAGCCACAGGTACACATGGAGCTCTGAGCACACAGGTACATACATAGCCACAAGTACACACGGAATCGTGGGCACACAGGAGCAAGGGACGCTCCCTGTGGTGCTGTCTCTGTTTGCTCCTGGACATCTTCTGGCTCCTGAGTCTTGTGGCTCTGGATTTAGACGGTGGGGTCTGTCTAAGAAGCCCCTGCCTTGTCCCACGTATCCCACATTTCCCCCAGCGCTGGCGCCTTGCTCCCCTGCACCCATGTCTCCCCAGCAGCAGCAGCGCCGGATCAGAGAGGCAGCTGGTGGCGTCTCCGCAGAGGACCCCCCCAACCCCACGCGTCAGTTGTGGCTCCCCACAGACACCCTTGTTCCTGTTTCCGTTTTGTACCACTTTCAGTTTGTTTTGGTTTGGGGGCACACCCAGCAGTGCTAGGGGTACAGGGCGGGGGTGGTCCTGTGCAGTGATTTTGGAGATTAGTCTCGGGTGAGAAGCAGCTCAAACAGGAGCCCTCCCTGCCCCGTGTTCCGGGGGGACCCAGCCTGCTCGGTCCCCCCTTCTCAGACTGCCCCGCTGTGTGACCACAGATCACAGGTGTCCTGTATTCTCTGTCCCCCTGCCCTAAAAGTGACGTTGTCCCTCCTCTGGACAGTGTCCTGGATCCAGGTGTCATTGTCCCACCTCTGCCATCAGGTGGGTGGGGTGGCGGGCTGGGGGGTCTGTCTGTGCCCCCTGTCCTGGACAGCTGTACCGCTCAGGATCCTGCAGGCCAGGCTGTGCCTTCAGTCCTCTCCCATCTGGTCTCTGCTCACTGGCCGCCTGAGGGTCCCTGCCTGCACCTCTGGGCTGCGGTCAGCCTCCCCTGGCCACCCTCCAGCATCGATGGATCTCATTCGATGTTGTTTGTGGAGTGATCTGAGGGGGCACAGGATTGCGGGTGCTGGCCAGGGAGCAGGATATCTGAGTATCCATGTCTGTCCTCACCTCTGCAGGACCTGTCCAGCAGGAAGGGTGTGCCCATGTCCTGGAACTCGGGGGGCATTCGCGACATGCAGTGGACTTGGCTCCCGTCCACAAGGGCAGTGGGGCCATGGGGGACTCCCAGCCGGGTGAGCCCAGGACTTTGCTGGATGCTGTCCCTGGGCAGCTGCTGTGGCCGTGTGGACCCCATATAGGCTCTGCAGGGAGGGCCCAGCCCACATGGAGAAGCCACTGAATTGGTGATTGGACATCGGGACATAAATGGTCAGGTGGCCCCATGGACCAGTGTGAGGGCTCAGAGGAGGAAGTCACAGACCCGCACACACACGTTTTCTCTACAGGTGTGGTTGTTGGGAGGAGCCATGTTCTCTTCAGACCGTTGCCCCCCAAACTAGCTTCTAGAAGGGGATGGCTCAGATGCCCCCAACTTCCTTCCTAGAACCGCTGAAAGCACCTCATGGCCGCCTGAGGGCCAGTTGGTGCCGAATCAGGCCTCTGGGCACTGCTGCCCACCCGAACCTCCCACCAAAGAGAGGTTTGCGGGGGTGGGGAGAAGATTGGGAACCCCCACGTCTCAGGTGGGTGTGGCTTGCCAGGGAGGAGGGCTTCTCTCTGCTGCTGCTGTGCTGCTGTGAGGAAGGCCGGGGCGGGTGTGGGGCGCGGGTGGCAGAGCCTCCGGTCACGACATGCCTCCGGTCTGGTTCGAGCTGCAGTGATTCGCGATGTGCTGGCTTTGCTCCTGTGACTGCCAGGGAATAAAGTAGGTAAACTAATGGCAACTCGGTGACAGTCACAGCTTGTTTCCATTATTTCTCTGCGCTTAGCACGTTCCCCCATTGAGTGAGAGGGTGGGGAGCTCTCCTGCCGCCCGGCCCGCGCCTGGGGATGGCTGCAGGGTCTGGAGTGTCTGCGAGCCCCCAAGCTTCCGCTTTCCTGCTGACTCGATGGAGAGGAAAGGGACGGCATGTGGCGCATGGTCACGCCAGCGTGTGCGTGTGTGCGTCCCCTGCATGCCGGCACAGTGCCCTGGCACCCCACAAGATGCCTGTTCCAAGGATTCCTGATTTCTTGGGAGATTGGTCTGTCCTTCCTCTGACGCCATGCGCAGTTTGTTTTCCTGCACACATCCCGGGATCTCGGACGTGCTCTTGGCCTTACCAGGTCGCAGCCCCCAGAGCGCTCTCATCCCACCCCCCTCTGCCCACACTTTTTGTGTCCTCTGGCCTCGCCCCAAACAATGCTTCAGTTACTGGGGCCAAGGCCCAAAAACGCATGTATTTTAACTTACTCAAAAACACAATCCTATGTTTGTTGTAAAAACAGCTGCTTTGGGGTCAGGAGAGCATACAGTGTATAGAGCGCCTGCATGTGGCAGCCCAGATTTGATCCCCACCCCCATCCGGTCCCCTTGAGCCCTGCCCGCGTGAGTCTTGAGCGCCGAGCCAGGAGCCAGCTCTGAGCACCGCTGTGGTAGTGGGGGGTGGTGGTCGCAATCACTGCTGGTTTGTTTTGGTGGGGGGTACACCGGTAGGGCTTAGGCGTATTCCTGGAGTAGAACCAGGAGGCAGACGCCTTGGCCCCGTGGCACAGCCTGGCTACCCACAGATTTGTTTTCAGTTCCGCTGTGAATCTGAGCTATTGAAGCTCGGAGATGGGAAAGCTGTCTGCCCTGTGCCGGCTACACCCAGCATGTTTGCCTCAGGCTGTGTGGACGGTGCTGGACAGCTGATGTCGACGACATCCCCGCTTTCCCCCTCTGACCTGCTGAGAGGTGCCCAGAGTCCTCACAGCCATGCAGCTCCCAGGGGTCTCCCCTGCAGATGTCCTGGGAATTGGGCCAACAAGTGGGATTCAGAAGTGGGGTCCCCACCGCGGCTGGGCTTGTGCCGTGTAGCCCTAAGGCTAGCAGGTGGGTGGGTGACGCTGGGGCCACTGTGGGTCCAGGGGCCACAGCTCAGAGACATTGTGGTTTTGCGGGTGCTGAGCTGTCTTCCCTCACGTCATGAAATCCTGCTGGATGAAGCAGCGGCGGGGTCCTCCTTGGGCTATGGTTTGGGGACCCTGATGGAAGGGAGGGGTGGAGAGGGGACCAAGAGAAAGAAGTGGGGACTCCATCACGTGTGGTGGTCTTGGCGAGCTAAGCTCACCTGCCGCCCTTGTGGTAACCAGCGTGGGTGGGTCCTGGCTGGATCCTGCGGAGGTGAAGGGGTGTTGCAGGGGCCAGTCTCTTCCGGTGAAGAGCTACAGTTTCCTTTGCTTTGCTCTGGGGGATGTCACGGTTACTTTGTATCTGCTCCTGCCTCTGCTTGGCAACAGCTCCCTCTCTGATCTGGGCTCCACCAGGACTTCTGGGGATTGTCTATGCCCAGCTGGCCACTGGAGAGCCCTTCTCATCTCTCCACCCCTCTGTCCCACTCACACTCTTGACACCTAGCTTGCACCCTGAGCCATTGTTGGCTAAGTGAACCCTTGAGGGGCCAGGTGAGGGCTGGGGGGGCTGCTTTGAGCTTCAAAGTCCTGCCCCAACTCCACACCTGCCTGTCCTTCCCCCAGAACCCACTCCCGGGTTCTGACCTCTAAAATGACTCCTGCCTGCTTTGGGGTGCTGGGCGCCCTGTGCCTGGGCCTGGTGAGCATGCAGGGGGGGGGGGCTGCCTACGGTGGGGCCAGGGCTCCCTTGATCCAAGGAGTGCCCTCGGTGCCCATCAGCCTGCCCTGTGGGCGAGCAGGAGCAGGACTCAGCTAGGATGCCAGGGCAGTGCTGAGCATGGGGTGACAGGCGCGCCTGGGGTACTCCGGTAGGCACCACGGCCCCCGCGCTCCCCTCTAGTGAGGTACTCCGGTAGGCACCACGGCCCCCGCTCCCCTCTAGTGGGGTACTCCGGTAGGCACCACGGCCCCCGCGCTCCCCTCTAGTGAGGTACTCCGGTAGGCACCACGGCCCCGCCGGCCCCCCTCTAGTGGGGTACTCCGGTAGGCACTACGGCCCCCGCGCTCCCCTCTAGTGGGGTACTCCGGTAGGCACCACAGCCCCCGCGCCCCCCTCTAGTGGGGTACTCCGGTAGGCACCACGGCCCCCGCGCCCCCCCTCTAGTGGGGGTACTCCGGTAGGCATTACGGCCCCCGCGCTCCCCTCTAGTGGGGTACTCCGGTAGGCACCATGGCCCCCGCGCTCCCCTCTAGTGGGGTACTCCGGTGAGGCACTACGGCCCCGCGCCCCTCTAGTGGGGGTACTCCGGTAGGCACCACAGCCCCCGCGCTCCCCTCTAGTGGGGTACTCCGGTAGGCACCACGGCCCCCGCGCTCCCTCTGAGTGGGGGTACTCCGGTAGGCACCACGGCCCCCGCGCTCCCCTCTGGGGGGGTACTCCGGTAGGCACCACGGCCCCGCGCTCCCCTCTAGTGGGGTACTCCGGTAGGCACCACGGCCCCGCGCTCCCCTCTAGTCGGGTACTCCGGTAGGCACCACGGCCCCCGCGCTCCCCTCTAGTCAGGTACTCCGGTGGCACTACGGCCCCGCGCTTCCCTCTAGCGGGGTACTCCGGTAGGCACTACGGCCCCGCGCTTCCCTCTAGCGGGGGTACTCCGGTAGGCACCACGGCCCCCGCGCTTCCCTCTAGCGGGGTACTCCGGTAGGCACCACAGCCCCCCGCGCTCCCTCTAGTGGGGTACTCCGGTAGGCACTACGGCCCCCGCCCCCCCTCTAGTGGGCACAGCCCTTTGCTCTCTCTGGTGCCAGTAGGGGCTTCTCACTCACCAGTGCTCATGGCTGCTGGCAGCTGTGACCACGGTGAGCAGGATGGGGTGCCCAGGAGTCACCTGCACACAGTAGGTGTGTGGAGGCCTTGGGGAGGCAGCGCGTGACCGGGTGTGGGGAGAAAGGCAGCCATGGCGGAGGTCACTGGCGGGTTCCCAGGGACTGTGTTGGGGTCCCCCAGCACATAGTGGACATTGTGAGTTGCACTGGGCACTGTGAGCAGGGGAGAGGGAGGAGTGTGGGGGTGCCACGGGCAGGACTCTGCCGCCTCAGGGGGCCAGTGCAGCCTGTTGTTGGACCCACATGTGAAGAGCCCCAGGATCCCTCGGCTGGGCTGGACTTGGCCCCTGGAGCACCTGGTGGTAATAACCAGGATAGCGAGGAGGGCGCGGGGGGGCCCGGAGTGTCGGCACGGGCAGAGGAGGGGCAGTGAGCAGGCACTGGTTGGCCCCCCTCACCAGGTCACCTGTAAAAGGACCCAGGTCTGACTGTGACAGCTGGTGGGACCGAGGACTGTGAGGACCCAGGAGGGACGGGCCCCCAGGCAGCTGGGAGCTGTGCCCATCCGCGTCTCGATGGCCTCTAAAAGGCTTCTCTGGCTTCCCCTCAGCCACTTATGTGGACAGACTGGGGGGCAGTTAGGGGCATGGGGGACAGTGCAGAAACAGGCGAGGAACAGGTGGTACAGAGACAGAGTGCCTGTGGTGGGGGGACAGTGCAGGGGCTGGTGGGTGGGAGTGACAGTCCAGACAGGCCAGGGGGCAGGCAGGCACAGGACCGCCTGGGGCTCACGGCACTCACCTCTTCCACACTGGCCCCTGCTCAGGCAGATCTGGGGGTGGGAGGTCCCCGAGCCATCCCCTGGGTCCCATAGTCTGGGCCTGATACCCACAGCAGATCCCAAGCCCAGTCCTGTGGGGCTGGAGACCCTCTGAGGATGCCCATGGCAGGTTGGGGAGCTCCCTTAGCCCCTTAACTTGGCTCCCCCTGCAGTGGAAGCTGGAAGGAGCAGGATGGGTCATCCCCAGGGCACGGTGGTCGTTTGGAGGAAGGACCCCCAAAGCCACACAGGCCTCCTACATCCCCCGAGTTGCTTTCCAAGCAGTGGATTGGGGTTGGCCACCCCAGCGGGCTACCCAGGACTCAGCATAGCTCCCCGCACTCCCGTTCTTGGCTCCTCCCGTCCTTTCTTTTTAGCATCGATGAATGTTTTGAAACTCAGCCGATGGCAGCACATTAGAGAACGGCGGGAGGGAAGCAGCTCCCTTTCCCCCACACTTGGGCACGGTGGCACTCAGGGTGAACCGGGGCACCCAGAACGGTTCCAGTCACCCTGGAGTCCTGCCTTTGTCCATGCAGGAGCGAGTCATTTCGCTCTCTGCATCTCCGTATACTCCAGTGTACCCAGTGCAACCCTGCCGTGACATTTACTCGAGATGGGGCCTGGAAATTCGGTGGGTGTGTGTGCAGGGGTGGGAGTGAGGGGTGGGTGTGGGTGAGGCAGGCCTTTTGGGCCTAGTTCATGAATGAGGGGTGACTGCAAGTGTCAGATGAGCATGTGCAGGGGTGAGTACAGGGGCCAGGCAGGCATGTGCAAGGGTGCGATAGGTGTGTGCAGAGATGGCTGTAGGGGTGAGGCAGGTGTGTAAGGTACGAGTGTTCGGGGTCAAACAGACATGCAAGAGTGAGACAGGTGTGTGCAGGGGTGAGGTGTGTGTACAGGGTGAGACAGGCATGAATATGGGTGAAGCAGCTGTGTGCAGGGTTGAGGCAGGCACGGGCAGGGTGAGCAGGGGTGAGGCAGACGTGTGCAAGCCTGAGATGGGCATGTGCAGGGGTGAGGCAGGAGTGTGCAAGGGTGAGTGCAGGGTTGGGGCAGGCTTGTGCAGGGCGGGCCGGACCGGAAGGAGTGTGGCTTGGTTTATGTTTCTGAATTAGCTGTTGTGTAGGTCTTGGGGTGAAGGGGGGGGGCCGTGAATCTGCAGGACAGTGAGACCAGCTGTGCCCAGGTGCTGCCCAGGCCCGGCTCCTCCCTGGGTACTTACTCCTTCTCCTGGCCTGCCCCTGGGCCCCTTCCTCTGCTTGGAATACCCCAGGCCCATGCCTGCTGCCCCCACTTGCCTGTGAAAAACCCTTTCCTAGTTTCAGGGTTCGAGGAAGGCAGAACCCCCAGAGAGGTTACCCCGGGCTGCTTCCCTGGGTCTGGGATGAGCCGAGCGAGGCACCTTCCCCCTCTCTGCCACCAGCATCGGGCCTGGGCCACCTGGCGGCCGACCTGGCGGGGTTCATCGGGATGGCGGCCATTCGCTGCCCGAGGAGTGCCCTTGATTTGCAAACACTCTGGTTGCCAGCACTGCCGGGCTCTCGGGGCCCCTGCCCAGCTCCCCATGGATTCTCTATCCCTCAGAATTCTCCGGAGGTTCAGTGGGGCGGGCCACCACAGCCCTGCTTCCTCTCCGTGACTCCTGGAGCACCAGGGAGGGAGGAAAAGACTCAGCATGGGAGGAGCCCCCTCAGTCAGCCCGGGCCCCCACTGAAGGAACCAGACGCGTCCCAGAGGCCTGCCCCCACCTGTTCTGTCTCCCTGTGACAGGAATGGACTGGAACGGGGCGGGCGCATGCATGGCAAGTACTCAAACCCCTGGACTGTCTCCCTAGCAATGCCAGATGGGCTGTCTGGTCACTCAGCACCCCCACCCCGCTCTCACAGATCCCCATGGGCCCCATTGTCTCTTTTTTGGGGGGTCACACCTGGCACTGCTCAGGGGTTTCTCCTGGCTCTGCACTCAGGAATTACTCCTGGCGGTGCTCCGGGGACCATATGGGATGCCGGGATCGAACCCAGGCCAGCATGGGCCGGCCGTGCAAGGCAAACGCCCTACCCGCTGGGCTATCGCTCTGCCCCCCGTTGTCTCTTGTACCCAGTAGGTTCAGAGGACCCAAACCCCTCGTCAGACACAGCAGGTCCTGTGCTCTTGGGACTGTCACTTGTGCCCACCCTTGGGCATCCCAGACCAGGGCCCTGCTCAGCCTAAGATCTGACTGCCTGGGGGGAAAACACTCTGGTGCACGGAGTGAAGTGGGCAGAAATGGAGGCAGCAAGGCCCAGGGCCCACCAGCCACCAGCCCTCTGCCGGGACAGGGCTGCAGCCCCTCTAAGGAGCCCCCCAAAGCCTAAAGTGCATGGACGGGATGTTGGAAAAGGACATTTAGGGGCCCCCCAGCCCTTTCTTCCAGGGGAACTGCTGACCTCAGCACAGGCACCCCCACCTTGAAGGGTCACTGATGGGGTCCAGCTCCGGCAAGCGTCTCCACTATGTGTGTGTAGTGTGTTGGGGTGTCCCTGCCAGCCTTGTAGCTGGGAGTGTCTGTCCACAGGCTGGTGCTGGCAGGCTAGGAAGGGGCCACACTCTTGGTGCCCACTTGGTGAATGGAGCAGTGGGGGGGGTCCCCATCTTAGCAGAGGTTCCTGCTGAAGGCCCCTTCAGAAAGGGGCTTGAGAGCTGGGTGGGCCTTACTGAGCTGACAGTACTGTGGGGGCCCGGGAGCTGGCCGGAACTCCAGGCAGCAGAAGCTGGAACTGGGTCCCTTCTTCTGAACCTGGTACCCAGGCAGTGCCAGGCACGCAGCTGCTGAGGTGCACAGTGGCACAGGTCTGCTCTAGAGACTGGGGTGGGGCCGCCTGTCTTGATTTCTGCCATCCTGGCTGGCGTGGGCCCCCAGCCCTGGTCTCCCCGTCTTTCCAGGGGCGGGGTGTTTGGAGGATGACCAGCCAATGCTTTTACAGACTCAGGGCCTCCCTTGTTCCAGCTGTAAGCCCTTAGCGTCGGCAGCCATGTGGGATGTGCAGAGATGTGTGGGACCCTCCCCTCATCCTGGGAAATCAGGTGCCAAAGGCTTAGCCCCAGGACGGCCCTCAGAGAGGCCGCTGGGGTCCCTGGTAGCCCAGCACAGGCTGCCATGCCCAGGCCTCCGCCTGGCCCAGGGTGTCTCCGGGCTCCCTGCCATCACTGCCTGCTCCGGGAAGCCTGTCACTCTGTTGCCATCCGTTTCCGCGGGGACTTGCTCGTGGCCTGCCCATGATGGTGGCGCCTTCTCCGTGGTGCTGCTGCAGGAGGAGTGGGCTCACCTGTCCAGGCCCTTCTGAGTCAGCCTTAGTTCCCAGCTCAGCTCAGGCCCGTGGGCTCCCGGAAGTGGTGAGAACCCCTTGCATAGGCGCACACGCCCCCCCACACACACACACAGGTATGTTGCACGCCCTCCACCACCACACCACGCACGCAGTACTGTAGGGTGCTGAGGGTGTGTGGGGTGGGCAGTGCTCACCGGCAGGAATGGTTCCCGTCTCTGCTCAAACAAGGAATCAACATTTCTCTCCTTGGGAATTGGGTGGGCGGGGTGAGTGGGCGGGACCCCTGGCTCTGAGGTTGGAACCCGAGAGCAGGGCTGGGTTTGGATGTGGTTGGCCCTGTGAGGCTGGTCTGGCACGTGGCCACTCTTATTTGGATGGACAGAGCTTTGCTCAGGTGGTTCTGGGGCAGACAGGGGACTGAGTCCGCAGCTCTGAACCCCCTCCTTGGCAAGTTTCACAGCCAGAAGCTGGCGAGGGAGCTGTGCGCCTCAGCCCCTCCCTGACCTCCGGGAGCTGCTGTTCCCTGGCCCTGCCCTGTGCCATCCCCGTGGTGTGTTGAGGGGCGACAGTGAGCACCCAGAGCATCACTGTTAGGCGGGCTGCCTGTGAGTTAGGGTTTCAGGAGCCCTGAGTCTGGAATAAGATGCAGGGGCAAGTGTCTGACGTGGTTCCTGCCTCTGCCTTCCCTGGGAGCAGGCCCTCAGCTGACCAGACCGGCTTGGCGCTTTTGGACTTTCAGGGTAAATGTGCTTGTCATTCGCTCCTGCCCTGCACCCCCATTGTCCTGTGGTCCAGGAGGGCAGGGGGCCCCACGCTCTGCTCCCAACTTCCATTCTTGTGGTACTTGATGCCCACAGCAGCCTGGCCTGAGGGACAGCAGAGGACGGGCTGGTGTAGAGAGACGGCGTGGGGAGGCTGTGGAAATGAGGGTGCTCTGGGCACTCCTCCAGAGAGACCTTAGGGCTCCGAGGGCTGCACACAGCCGTGGAAAGGGTGCACCCCGCAGAGTTGATGTGAGAAGGCGGTGGTGAGCAGGGTCCAGGCTCTTGGTCCCTGCGAGGTCAGCTGCCCTGGGGCCCTGCCTCAGGCCTGTTTGGACCTGCTCTCCGACTTGTTTTGTGAAGACGGATCAAAGTGGGCTGGGGTGGGGTGCACAGGAGGTGGGATCTCCTGGAAGTGGGATTCTCAGTGGCATGGCCCAGGCCTCGGGCCAGACCCAGCAGGAGGCCTGAGCTTGCCCTGCTGTGGTCTGAGCTGTGGTTTGAGGCGCAATGGCAACAGGGGTTCCCTGGACAGAGGCTTAATTTGTGGGGGAGTGGGGATCTGGTGGTGGAGGGTCAGGGCCTATGTGTGCTCAGCGGTTCATGGGCCCAGGAGTCCTGCCCTAAGGTCTAACAGGAGGTCTTCTGTAAGTTTTCCCGATCCTTTAGATGCTTCTGGTGGTAGGAGAAATCACACTGGCCCTTAGGGGTGGCTGCTTAGCAGGGGCTAAAGAAACACACCTGCCTGCGCCACTGCTAGAGGGTACTGCAGAGCTGGGGCTGTGGGGATACTTCCAAACCTCACAAGGCCCCGCCCTCCCTCCTGCCCAGGCCCCGCCCTCGCCTTTAGCTCTAGCCACGCCTCCTTCCTGCCCAGGCCACGCCCCTCGAGGCTCCGCCCTGCAGGGGTGCCCACCCAAGGACGCCAGATGTTGGGGACACCCCTGGGGTCCCCGACAGTGCCGGAAGCAAGTTTCC
Organism: Cryptotis parvus; assembly: GCA_021461705.1. Taxonomy (NCBI): domain Eukaryota; kingdom Metazoa; phylum Chordata; class Mammalia; order Eulipotyphla; family Soricidae; genus Cryptotis; species Cryptotis parvus. Next base: position 102,307 of record JAJIBD010004215.1, on the reverse strand, counting down.
TTCTACCTCCAAAGCCAGCGGGAAATGGATGAAGACTCAGGAATCCAATGCAGTTTTAAAAGGCTTTACTTATCACAGGTTCAGGCATACAAATCAGCAATAGGAAAAACCCGGTGCTTAGGATTCCTGGTCAGAACCCCAGCCACGAGTAGGCCAAAATGGCGGCCACCACGTGTAAAGGAAGAGGAGACAAAGACAAGACTCCCAAGAAGGGTGCGAGCTCACAAAGAGAGAGCCCAAAAAAGAGCGCCCCAGAGAGGAAGCAGGCTAGTTTTATACCCCTGCAACTCAGACCTCCCTCCCACTACTATGGAAAGCAGGGAGGGTCAAATGCCCTCAGGTAATTTCTCCCAGCACCTCACCTAATGTCTTGAGCCAAGATCTGCCTGGAATTGCCTTTATAGGGTAGAGAAGGGGGTTTCTGAGATGGCATGTCTCTGTACCAAAGACTATACTAATGCCAGTTAAATATTTCTCCAAGCCTTCACAAGAGTCTCGTCTACTTCACGGTAGTTTTGTATTATAGTTGCCTTTGAGTTATCAGGGGAGCCATGCTTGCTTGCTTGGAGGCAAACAGCATTTCTCTCTGGTCTAATTACTTAGAGATCCAACGTGGCCAGGCAAATATTCTGGTAAGATCTAGCTAGTCCCACAATGATTGTGGTAGCATGAGAGAATATTTATACCAGCCAGTACAGAATACATGGTCAGATAAACTGCCACATTCAGACTACCCCCTATCTATGAAGTGACCTGCAGGGAGGCAATCCAGGGCAGATGCAGAGGCTTAGAGGAGTCCTGCAACACCGCCCTCCCTCCTGCCCAGGCCCCACCCCCTGCCTCTAGCCCCGTCACGCCTCCCTCCTACCCAGGCCTCGCCCACCATGCTGGCCTTCTTGCTGTCCTTCTGAGCATTGCAGTACCACGCGACCTCCATTCCTCCTTCCCATGCAGGTGCACTTTCCGCTTTCCCAGCACGGCCATCAAGGTCCAGTTCACATCGCTGCTGCCCCAGGAGGAGGCCCCGTGTCCCCGGCTGCGCCCGCTGTACCCGCACATCTCCCCACTGAAGATCCACATCCCGGAGCCGGACCTCCGGGCCTCGCCAGCCCCGTCCCATCCCCAACGGGCACCATCAGGTGAGGCGCTGGGGCACGGGTGGCCGCTTGCGAGGGTCAGGTTCGCACCTGACCTCATTGCTGAGGGATATCCCCGTGATTGGTCCCTGAGTGAGGATTGCTAGATCCCTGCGCAGCGAGGAAGCTGCTGACCCGGTGCCGGGGCGTAAGGGGCAGGACTGGGCTTCATAGACCCCCGCACCGCTGGTGCTCCTGGGTAGGGGCACAGTCAGGTGTGGCCCCAAAACCAAAGAGTCCAATGAAGACTGAGGTTGAAACATCCTGTGTTTAGGCCAGGCTGGCCGCTTGCTCTGTCTGAACTGCAGTGTGGAGAGTAGGCACCCCTCGTGGGGAAGAGGGGGTGCTGCCATTCCCCGCCCCCACTCAAACCCCCACTTTCCCCCAACTACTCTGAGACTGGAAATACCACACACAATGCTTCTGGCCTCACCTAGGATCCGGAAAGCTGGGGTTGGGAAGGGCTAACTCCACCTGAGACCTCCAGCCCCAGCGACAGCCCCTGCGCCCGCATCACTGAGTGCAGGCTACCCTGAAGATGCCGTGACCCCTGCGCGCCTCGGCCTGCCGCCTCCCGGTGCATCGGCGGGGGTCTGTCTTCGTGCTCCTAGAGACTCTTGTCTACACAGACCCCTGAAGCTCCCTCCCTGCACCGAGGACCCCAGGCTCCATACAGGCTGCTCAGAGCCACACCCAGCACCTGGCTGGAGGGGGACCAGCCCAGGTGACCTGATCTCTTGGGCTCCATGCTATCGTCTCAGCTGCCAGCACTCTGGGTGTCTCTGGGTTAAGTTGTGCAGGGTAGGGAAGGGGAAGTGTATGTGGGCGAGGTCTTCCGGTGACTTCCACCTCATGGGGGTCCTGAGATATGCCCCCACACACTGGAAACACTCCAAATGCTCCCTGGGGCCACCCAGCAGCTACCCAAAAGAGTGTCTTGAGACCCAGGCACAACCTGGAGATCTGGTTCCTGATGTTCCAAGGGGAACATTCAGCCTCAAATCTGGTGAGTTTGGGACAGACCTTTGTGTGTTCTCAGCAACCCGTGTTGCTTTTCCTTTAATGGGGAATGAGGGTAAGACACATGGAATTCCATGGATGTGAGACACCCAGAATATTCCATGGATGTGAGACACCCAGAATTGTCCATGGATGTGAGGTACCCCGAATGTTCCAGATAGGAGACACCTACAATGTGTCATGGATAAAACACCTGGAATGTTCATTGTATGAGATACCTGGACTGTACCTGGAATGTCCCATGAATGTGCGACACCCAGGATGTGCCATACATGTGGGACGGACGCCAAGGCATGTGCCTGGCACGCGTCATGGACATAGAATGAGCTCTTCAGAGAAGCGGGTCGGGGCTGGGAGGCGGTGCACCCGCTGGTGGCTCCCTGTGGGACTCCCGGGCCCCATGCCGGCAAGTCCAGGCGAGCTCTTTCCTGCATACCCCTTTGTCAGGGAGGCAAGTGCCCAGAGCAGTGGGCACGGGGCAGGAGCGCAGGGCAGGAGCACCCCGCAGCAGAGACCCCTCAGGGCTGCTGATGGCCCAGGGGTGAGTGGGGGTGTGCCTGGAGGGTTCCAGAGAGTAAAGGCCATTCTCATAGGCCTTTTTCTGGCAAAGTCAGCCCTTGATTCTGCGAGCCGCCCCACCCAGGCTCTGAGTCAGCACTGGTGCCTCGGGTTTGAAACCGTAAGGAGACTTTGCCCAGCCCAGCGCCGGGGGCGGGGCTGTGGTGTGGGGTGCTGGGGCAGGGTGCCACGGAACTCCGCCTCCAGTGTGGGTGCCGAGACGCTGCTGCGGATCGGAAGGTGGGGCCTGGAGCTGACTGCAGGCTGATTGGCACCACTGGGCTGGGCTTGGCTTGGTGTACCTGTGCTCGGCTCTTCCCGGCCCCAGCAAAGGGCCCTTGCCATCCGCCCTCTTCCCCCTCCTTTTCCCCTCCCCTCCTCCTTTTCAACCTCCTCCCCTACTCTCCCTCCTTCGCCCCTCCGCGGTAGGCTGCCCTTTCTGGGCGGTGAGCTCAGCCCGGCGGAATTCGAGGTGTGACCCTGGGGGGGCTCCTCCCGAGGGCCAGGCCCCTTGTTTACAAATACGCTCCTTCCTCGGCCCCTCCCGGGCGCCCCCCGCCCTCCCGCCTGCACTTCCTAATTTGGTGCGCACGCGCCGCGGCTCCCATTGGCCGGCGTTGTGGCTCCCATTGGCCAGCGCCGCGGCTCCCCATTGGCCAGCGGTTGTGGGCGGGGCCATGCGGGGTGGGGGCCATGGGGTGGAGTGTCCCTGTTTTCTTTTTCCTTTTTTAGCTTTTACCCCTTTATTTGTTTCTGCTTTGTGGCCACACCCGGCTGCGCCCGGCTGACTCCTGGCTCTGTTGTCGGGGGTGGGGACAGTGTGGGGTGGGGGCCGAGCACGGGTCCTTTCCCGCTGTGCTGGTGATGTGGTGTCAGTTGGGATTTTGCCCGCAGCCTCTTGCCCAGTATATGCATGACGGGCGGTCCCCCGGACAGGACAGCCTCACTTGTGGATTTCCACACGACAGCGCCAGCCACGAGACGCGCAGGAGCCTGCTCCCTGCTTCAGCGCCGCGCTGAAATAATGCAGAGGGCCAGAGCGAAGGTCCAGCGGGTAGGGCGTTTGCCTTGCTCGCGGCCGACCCGGGTCGATCCCCTGAGCACCTCCAGGAGTAACCCCTGAAACCTTTTTGGGTGTGACCCAGAAAGAAAAAAAAAGCAGAGAACTGGGGGGTCTTGGGGGAGGGCAGCAACTGGAGCCAGATCTGTGCCGCGGACTGGCAAAGGGCAGCAGTACTGAGGCACACGAAGGGCACACCCACTGCGGGGAGGGAGCCTGGGGGCCTGACCACGTGCAGGGCACGCCCAGGGTCTGTGCACTTGCGGGGCGCACTCACGGGAGATTGAAGGCTGTCTGCATACCCCACACACTAGTCTTCCCCAGTAGCCATTAGCTGCTGGTGGGTGCCCGTGGCCTTTGATATTGGATTGCTTTGGTCTCCGCTTTGGTCTCTGCGAACCTGCGGCCCGCCCCTGGTGCAGGCCCTAGTTCGGGGTGCCCAGGAGCCCTCCCGTGCAGCTGCACTAACGCCCTGTCGCCCCACCCAGAAGCTCTGCCCCTGTTGCCGTTTCCCTTGGACGTTCTTTCTGTTGGGCTTCAGGGACTTCCTGGTGGGTCTTCCGCCACTGCATTGTGGCCTGTTCCCGATCCCCCTTCAAGGATGTGGGCGCACCTCAGGCTGGAATAAAGGACCCAGAGCAGCTGGACACTGCAGAATGACATCCAGGGACACACATGTTAGGGATGCTGATCAGCCAGACATGTCCTGTGGGTTCCTGGAGCAAGCAGTGTCCCTTTAGTGCCTGGCCCCACCCCACCTCCATCCTGCAAGCTGCATTCCTCTCCTGCACCGCCGCACCTCCCCTTTCTGCAAGGCACCTAAAGGACTGAGGCTCAGTGGGGGGGTCGTTTGCTTTTTGTGTGTATGGGTTTGGGGTTTGTTGGCTTTATTGGGGGCGTTTGCTTTTGTGTGTATGGGTTTGGGTTTTGTTGGCTTTATTGGGGGGGTGTTTGCTTTTGAACCACACGGGCAATGCTTTGCAGTGAGGAATTACTCCTGGCAGGCTCCAGGGACCTTAAAGGATGGAGCCTGGGTAGGCCAGCCCAGCCCCAGCCCTAAAGGGTGGACTTCATCATCATCACAGTGCCAGGATTCAAAGGACTTGGTGTCTCAGCAGGAGAAAGCGCAGCTGTTGTACCCCACCCTGAGGTGCCCCAGGGGAGGCTTGTGGTCTCCATCCTTAGAGACCCTCTGCACTGATCTCCTGGGGAAGGATTTAGTGCCCCCTTCCCAGCCCACCCTCCCCTGCTTTCCTCTGCCCAGCGGCGGCCCAAGACTGGGCTCCTCCAAGACACCAATTTAGTTCTGGCCCTCAGTGAAGCAAGTGTCACGAAGTGAGGGTTTCCAGACCTGGCACGTAGGTAGACAGAGCCTAGTTTACACAACATGGGACTGCTAGCGTGTGAACAGCAACATACATTCCTCAAATACTGGGTTTTAAGGCCCAGGAGGGGGTGGGGCTGGGCTGTGTGCTGGGAGATGGTTCAGGGTTACAGCATTTGTGGTGTCCACATGTACCCAGCACCGCAGTGTGGCCCCCAAACTAAAAACAATAGTACTGGTCTGGGAAGTCTGGGTTTGGTCTGCCTCCACGGAAACCCCCACTCCGGGAGCACATGCCGCCCCTCCTCTGGATGGCAGCGAGAATAACGGTGCCACCAGGTGGGGTGATGCCCCGGAGCCCCCTCACCTCTGTGTTCAGGGTGGGTCTTGCCCTAGCTGGCATTGGGGGCTCGCCTCTGTGTGCAGCCCTTCCTTAGGCCTCCCCACCCCCCAGGCCTTGCCTCTTGGCGCCACCGTGTGGTCAGAGCCCCAGCAGCCCCTCTGAAGCCGCTCCCCCCGACCCCACCCGCTTGCCCCCACGGCCTCACACCTGAGCTCACAGCTGTCCTTTCTCTCCACAGTGTTCCCAACTCCTGCCCTGCCAGTCCCGCGGGGCGGCTCCTCTGGCTACCGCTTCGTCCAGAACGTCACCTCAGACCTGCAGCTGGCTGCCGAAGTTTGCTGCCAAGGCCGCCTCAGAGCAGCAGACCGATACATCAGGGGAGACAGCCCCAAGGTCTCAGTGGCCCCATGGTGGACCCCAGCGGGACTGGGAGGCCAAGGGGTGCCCACCCAGACCCTCCCTGGGCGCTGGCTGACGCTGGGCGTCTGCTCGCAGGATGAGTCGGCCGCCCTACTCGTGCGGCTCAGCTCATCGTGCAGGCCATCTCGTCCGCGCAGGAGCGGCAGCTGACCCTCAGTGGCATCTGGCGCACATCACCAAGCATTACCCTACTACCGCGCGGCCGACAAGGGTTGGCAGGTGTGTGCCACGTAGGCCCCAGGTGGGGCTGGGGGGCTGGCCAGAGGGGGCTGCAGCCTGGGGTCCTGTCTGCCCGTGAGCAGTGAGGTCGCCAGGGGCTCCGGACCGTGGCCATGGCAGCTCCTGCCTTCCTGCCCCTCCGACCTGCATTCGGGTTGGTGCCAGGCTTGAGCTCCATAGAGCGTGACCGTGCCAGGCTGGGATGTGGCTCAAGTGGCAGGGCCCGGCCTGGCCTTGTGGTGCGGACCCCGCATCTCAGCCCTCGGCTATGCCGGTGCCCCCACCCCAGCCCGCACTGAACCATAGACCCAGCGGGGCCAAGCAGCTCCTGTCCGTAAGCCTGTGTGGCTGGCAGCCCGGGCACCGTCTGAGGCTGTGTGTTCTCCGCCTGCAGAATTCCATCCGGCACAACCTCTCCCTGAACCGCTACTTCATCAAGGTGCCGCGCTGCAGGAGGAGCCGGGTAAGGGCTCCTTCTGGCGGATCGACCCGGCGTCGGAGGCCAAGCTGGTGGAGCAGGCCTTCCGGAAGCGCAGGCAGCGAGGCGTCTCCTGCTTCCGCACCCCTTTTGGGCCCCTGTCCTCAAGGTGAGCCTCGGGGCGGTGACTCAGAACCGCCTCCCCTCCCTGGAGACCGAGGGGGTCTGATGCGGGGTGCAGGGGCCCCAGGCAGGCCTAATGGACTGGCAATGGGCCAGGAAGGTCGGGTGAGAGGTTGGCTGGGAGCCCAGAGGCTGTGGCTGGGCGGAAGAGCTCAGGGACAAAGGTGAGGCTGGACACAGGGGACACGGGCAGGGCCTGGGCAAGCAGAGCCAGATGCACAGGGAACCCTCCCGGGTGCGGAGCCTGAGCATGTGAGGTGCAGGGGTTGGTCCTGTGTGGCGAGCAGAATATGCCTGGAATATAGGCTGAACATGTGTTTGTGGATATGGGTTTGAGCCGGGCAAGCAGGCATGGAGACCACCACGCTGCTCTCCCCTGACGCCTGTGGAGGGGCATGTTGACTAGCCCCCAGAGCTGCTTCTTGAGCTGAGGCCAGCCTGGCCCCGGGATTTGTCTCTGCTGCAGCCTTACTCCAGCTCCTAGGGCACAGCTGTCACTGCAGCAGGCTGGGGGCTTCTCTCCGTGTCCCCCGCAGCTGCCCGGTCCCACCTGCTCTCTGTCTGCCTAGGAGTGCGCCTGCATCCCCCACACATCCCGGACTGGTGTCCCCGCGCTCCAGTGGCCTGCAGACGCCCGAGTGCCTGTCTCGAGAGGGCTCCCCCATTCCACACGACCCTGACTTCGGGTCCAAGTTAGCTTCTGTTCCTGAGTATCGCTACTCCCAGAGTGCGCCCGGTAAGCTTGCAGACCCTCACGTCCATAGCCTGCGACTGCCTGCCTGCCTGGTGCCGGCGTCCTTGCTGACCCTGCCCCCACCCCGCACAGGCTCTCCGTCAGCGCCCAGCCTGTGATCATGGCTGTGCCGCCTCGACCACCCAGCCTGGTGGCCAAGCCCGTGGCCTACATGCCAGCGTCGGTGGTGACGGCTCCACCAGCCCCAGGCCACGCCATCCACGTACTGCAGCAGGCCCCACCCGTCACCATGCTCAGGGTGGTGACCAGTTCGGCCAGCTCCGCCAATGGCTACATTCTCGCCAGCCAGGCCCCACCAGGAGCTGCCCACGGAGCTACAGGCACAGCCGTGCTGGACCTGGGCAGTGAGGGCAGAGGTGAGGCCTCATGGGTGCAGGTTCTGAGGGAGGAGGGCTTCCCCCGTCCTTTCAGATCAGCATGGATTATCTTCGAGGCCAGGTGGGCTGTGGAAGGAGGAGACCCTCTAGGCTCCCAAACACTTGGATGTCCCTAACTCAGTGAGCCCAGGGCTAGGTAGGACAGGCTGAACTGGGCTCAGCAGGAGGTCTCAGGAGGCGCTCATCCCCACCCCGCCCTGCAGGATCACGGGCGCGTCCCTCCCAGTGTTCAGCACATGTCAGCGCGGACTTAAGCCTCTTGCTGCAAGTGACCCTTTGCACGAGGCCTGGGCCCTTGTCCTTAGGAGTTGGCCCCAAGTGCTCCCTGCCACTGTGGCGCTGCACCATGGGGTGGGGTCCCAATGCTCCTCTGTCGCTCAGGCCTGGAGGACAAACCCACCATTGCCTTCGCCACCATCCCTGCGGCCAGCCGAGTCATCCAAACGGTGGCCAGCCAGATGGCACCAGGAGTCCCGGCCACACAGTCACCATCCTGCAGCCGGCCACCCCCGTGAGCCTGGGCCCGCACCCCCTCCCAGTGCGAGCTGTCACACAGAACGGGAAGCACACGGTCCCTGCCAGCAGCGTGGCCGGCAGCACTTACGGTGAGACCCTGTCCCCCTCCGTCATTGGTGTCCACAGCAGGGCTAGGACCCCCTGGTTCAGAGGATTGGTTGGAACATACCACTGGTTTCTGCTGAAATAGATGGTGGGGGCGGAGCGATAGCCCAGCGGGTAGGGCGTTTGCCTTGCAGCGCGCCGGCCTGTGCCGGCCCGGTTCGATCCCCGGCATCCCATATGGTCCCCCGAGCACTGCCAGGAGTAATTCCTGAGTACAGAGCCAGGAGTAACCCCTGAGCATCGCCGGGTGTGACCCAAAAAGCAAAAAAAATAGATGGTGGTCCCCTCCTCCCAGGAGTAGCCAGGGGTCCCAAACCTCTCCCTGCATGGCTGCTTGGAAGAGTCTAGGGGGCAAAAGGGGGTGTGTGGATCTGCCCTGGGAGGGGTGGTACAGCAGCAACCCTGGCCCCGCCATGTGACAGTGGGACCCTCTTCTTCCCTTCCAGCACTCACCAGCCCCTGCAGCTCCTCGCAGCCCAAGCCAGCTCGTCCACGCCAGTGGTGGTCACACGGTGTGTGAGGTGGGCTCTGAGGAGCCGGCAGCAGCTGCCCCAGCTGCCACCGTCAGCACCGCTGCTGCCGCCACCTGCCCCAGCGGAGAGCCCGAGGTGAAACGGCCCGCGTGGAGGTGCCCAGTGCAACGGCGCCTGGTGGGACTGTGCCCAGTGCAGCAGTGCCCTCCTCGCAGACCGCGGCGGTCATGGCAGGCAGCCCCCAGGCACCAGGCTCCAGGGAGTGAGGTCTGCGGGCGTTGGGGACCCACGCCCCAGCGCTCCCCACCCTAGCGCCAGACACCCTCCTTGTCCGCTGTGCTCGGAACAAAACCATAACGAGCCAGACGCTGCTGTGCGCGTTTGGGAATCCTTTGCCGCTGCCGCTGTCCTCCCGGCCTGCATCCTCCTCCAGGAACACACCCGAGATGGACAGGCGGATGGACAGAATGCTGCCGCCTGAGGGTGTGGGCAGCCTTGGCAGTCAGTGGCCGTGTCCTGGGCTGTCCTATGACAAAGGCCATGGAGGAGACACTGACATTCGTTGGGGGGTGGGGTCCCGTCCGCCAGGCTTCTCAGATGTGACCGGTACTGGCATTCATCGGGGTCCCACTCGCCAGGCTCCTCGAGTGTGATCAGGTTTTATCTGGATTTAGGGCCAGGCCACTCATGGAGACCCTCAGGGGTGGCTCCGCCTGAGTCCAGGAGCACCATCCGGGCTGGGCCTCGAGACAGCAGGCTACCTGCCGCTCTCTCTGTTAACTTCAAGGGAAGGTCGAGGGCTCAGGCAGGAGAGGGCGGCGGGTCCTGAGGCCTGGGCTGTGCCGACATGCCCCCACCAGCCACACAGATGGACTGTCTGAGTGGCTTCGGTGCCCTCCTGACTGCCCTGGTCTCTGCTTGGTCCCTCAGTGGCCCGGGGACAGCACAGGCCCTCCTGGCTCTGACCATTCCAGTCTCTGCCAGGGAAGAAGGCTGAGCCACGAGGCTCAGATTGGGGATCCAGGAGGGTGTCTCAGGATGGTCTCTCTGTCTTGGGTAGTGGCCAAGCCTGATGGGGGTGTCCAGAACCCCGGGTGGTGGCTACAGTGGAAGCCCATTGCCCCCGGCCTCCCGGGTCAGGTAGACAATGACTGTGGGCTCTCGGCTGCCAACCAGAAACCTCCATGGCACTGACTTTGAGAGGAACCTCTCCCAATTGTGGGGGTGAGGAGGCGCCTTCCTGCAGGCCGCTCTGGCTTTGTAGGGGGCAGATGGGGTGAGCAGGGCTGGGCCTAGGCTTGGGCACGGTCTGGTGGGAGCCCTCGGACCTCTTTCCTATTTTTGTTTTCCTTCCCTGGGTCTGGAGGGCGTTTGTGGAGGACCACAGGATGCTGGCCTGGGGGATGGTGTGGGGGTGGGAAGAGAGGCAGCTGGCAGGCACCCCCCAAAGCACCTCCCTTCACCCACCCCTGAGTGCTTTCCTGGCTGGTCTGGGGGTGTGTAGTGAGGCAGCTAAGCAAGCCCCACATGGTGGGTTGGGCCGGACGACCCTCAGCTCCAGCCCTCCCGGAAGGGTCCGCACCATGGGGAGGGTCATTCCAGGAGCTGTGCAGGGACCTCGCTGCGGGTGCTCTCCTGTGCCCTTTGAGCAGCCAGGTGTGTGCCAGTTCAGGGTCAGAGGCCAGTCTCCTGGGTAAGGCTGGCGGCAGGGTTTCACCCTTCCAGGCTGAGCACCGAGTGTGGGGAAAGGACTGAAGAGGACCCAGGTGCTGTTGGGAGGTGTCAGGAAGGATTTGGGTGTCAAGAGGAATTAGGATGTCCTGGGGGGTGTCTCAAGGAGCCACCCCCTTCAGAGGGCTGGGACCAGGAGGGATGGAGCTAGGAGGACAGGTACCCCCAGCTCCTGGGGAGACGGGGCTCGGGCTGTGGCGCTGGGTCCACTGGTCCTGAGCTGGAAGAGCCTCGTGCACTGGCAGCTGTGCCGTGTGGAGGCCAGCCCCGTGGCCCCTGGATTCCGCTCCCTTGGAGCATTGTTATTTAATGAGAAAATGTAAGTTATTCACACGTGCTGCTAGGACGGGCCTGCGGGACACCGTGTGACTCAGGCCAGGGCGGGAGGCAGCCTCGGCCTGCTGCCCACTGCACCCCAAGCACCCACAGCACCCAGACCCGTCCACCCCCTTCCAGAAGCTCCTACTTGTCCTCATCCGCCCACTTGATCCCGCGGGGAGGGGGCCCTGAGATGGGCAATCTGGGTCTTAGCTGCTGTCTCCTGGGTCCCATGGGGCCACTGCTAACAGTGGAATTTGGTCACGACTAAGGGCCCTTCCCTGCAGGCAGCCAGGCCCGGACTGTGACTCACTCCCTCGAGTGGAAACAAGGGAGAAAGGGTGTCTCCCTCCCCTGCTTGAGGCTCCTAAGATGATCCCGCTGACCCGTTCTCTGACCCCACATGGACTGGACCAGGCAGATGAGATGGGGTTGCTGCTGCCCTGACCAGGCAGGTGCCCAGCCTGAGGCTGACTTGTCCCCAGAATGGTGGCCAGTTCTCAGGAACGTCCTCGGAGGGTCCTCGCCACTTCTCATGCCTCAGCTGCCACCTGCATCCACATGTCTGCCTCCCTCCGTGTTTGTGAGGTGTCCATTAGGGGCCCCAGCACCCTGTGCGTGGGGGAGAGGCCGTGTAGGTCCCCCCCACCTCCTGGCGAGCCTGGGTTGCTTTGTGCTTCAGGCATGGGGTGGGGGTTGCCTCGTGCCCCCTTTCTATTCTGGCACCACCAGGAAAAGTTGAGATCGCGGGGTCTGTGAAGGGGCCACCTGGCAGGCGCTGTCAGCACAGCCCCCAGTCCCAGGACTCAGGAGCGACACCTCCAGGTGTAGGTGGCTGCCACAGCTCAGCCTTCTGTCCTCATCTACCTGAGTCAGAATCGGGGACAGGTTCTGGGTCGCTCTGTGAGAGGGTCCAGGGCACCCGGCCCGTCTGAGCTGGTGGGAAAGCCAGGATCAGCCCTGGTGCAGCCGGTATCCGCCAGGCTGGTGACATGCTGGTGGTTCCCATTGCTATGTGGTGGTGGCACCTCTCTGCGGTTGGGGACAGGCCAGTGGCTCCGTCGCTCTGCGGTTCCCAGCAATGCAGGCAGCTGTGGTCTCCGGCCAGACTTGGTGCTGGGCCGTGGTCCTGCAGCCTCTTGGGTGGGTGCCCAGGGCTGTCTCTAAAGTATTCTTCACCTTGGTCATCTGTGCTTGAAAAGCAGCGGTATCCTTAGTGAGAGGAGGGCGGGCTGGGGGTCCATGTGCCACCTCCACGCTGGGAGGACGCCCGGCTCTCCACCGGCCTGCGCTTTCATTTCAAATGGGATACAGTATTTTTTTTAATACGGAGCCATACTTTTTTTTTAAAAGTTCAAGATCTGAATGTGATTTCTAATTGTATCAGACGTTAATGTTTTAAAGCTATAACAAAGTTTAAAATTTCTACATTTTGTTTTTCATTTAACTGTTCTTTTATCTATTAAATTGTTGTATGTGGATGGGGAAGCTGTTTCTCCGCTTAGCATTTGTTTCTATAACCAGAAATAAAATTATATATTAAAGAAGCCACACTGGGTGCGTGACCTTGGGGTGGGCAGGCCGGGAAACAGGTGACCAAGGCAGTGACTCGGAGGGCACCTCACAATGCTCCAGGCTCCACCCACATCTGCCTGGCAAGGTGGAGAAACTGGTATTTTCTGAGCCAGCTCATTGCATGGGGAGAACTTAGCACCTCAATTTGACCTCACGCTGCTCTTTCCCCAGCAAATGGTAACTGAGCACAGGTTCCATATAGCAAGCAGGGGACATTCCCTCTGGCCGGTGACTGTCCTCTGTAAAAAACTTTTTCTTTTTTTTTCTTTTTGGGTCACATCCGGCAATGCTCAGGGGTTACTCCTGGCTCTGCACTCAGGATTATTTCTGGCGGTGTTCGGGGACCATATGCCGGGATTGAACCCGGTCGGCCACATGCAAGGCAAACGCCCTACCCACTGTGCTACCGCTCCAGCCCCTACTTTGTTCTTTTGGTTTGGGGCCACCTGGCAGTGCTCAGCCTGACTACTTGCAGGCTGGGGATTAAAGCTGGGTCCGTCAGGTGCATGTGCAAGGCCGTAACCTACCCCTTACTACCGCTCGACCACAAGTTTGGCTTTTAAGACAACTGTGTCTTAGCAAAGCCTTTCTGCACACATCACTTCTGTAAGCAACATGAATATTGTGATGGCGGGTGCTGGCAGGGGTGATGTGTCCCTGCTCCTGCAGGGTCCAGCCCACCGGAGGCACAAGAGGCTAAGGCATGTCCTGATCAGTGTCACACCTGTCCACTAGCGCCATCACCTGGAAGCATACAGCAGTGTGGTCACAGGGTCCTTTCCTGGGCCCTGGTGGCTAGAGGCCAGGCCTGTTTAATACAGATAAGGAGTTGCTTGTGCTGTGATTGCTTTGTGTGGCCACTGCCAGGCAATTTCACTTCCATCCTCAAGTGGAGAACAAAGGTAAGTCACTGCCCCCACTGGCCAGTGCTCCGGAGCTGCACCAAGTTCTGTTCCTAGGGTAGTCCTTGCAGCCCTTAGAGGTTTGTCTTGCAGTCAAGCCTGGCCTCCTGTCTGCCCAGCCACTGAGCTCTGGCCCCAGACTTTTTTTTTTTGCTTTTTTGGGTCACACCTAGCGGTGCTCACAGGTTACTCCTAGCTCTGCACTCAGGAATTACTCCTGGCGGTGCTCGGGGGGACCATATGGAATGCTGGGGATCAAACCCAGGTCGGCCAGTGCAAACACCCTACCTGCTGTGCTATATCGCTCTGGCTCCAGGCCCCAGATCTCTTAGCACTACTAGATCACTAGACTCATCACCACGAAACACAAAAAATGTGCTGGGGCCTCTTTCATCACACAATTTCCAGCTGGTCTGCAAAGCTATGGCGTTTGTGCTGTGCATTGCCTGAAAGTGCTTTCAACTATAAAAGGAGAGATGAACCTGTCTAGGCAGATCCTGGAGACTGGTTGTTTTTCCCTCCCCTTCGTATTTTTGGGCCACACCTGGCGGTAGTCAAGGCGCAGTGCTCAGACGTCACTCCTGGTGGGCTCGGGGACAGTAAGTGTGCCTCGAACCGCTGCCCACTGTCCTAGCATCCTGCCAGAACCTAGAGATCCCAGCAGTTTCCCGCCGAACAGGGGATGCTGGAATCGCCCGGGGAGGTGATGGAGCCTCTGGTGCACTTAGGGGACACGTTGTCTTCCTAAATGACACGCTCCCGGGGCGCGCGGCAGGGAAGCGAGTGGTCTGTATGCTGTTTCGATTTCAAAGTCAGTCTCCAGCAAAGCTTCTCCTGTGTGAAGGTGTGTGGGCACGATGGGGAGCTGCGGTGTGTGCGTGTTGCGCCCCCTCTCTCTCTCTCTCTCTCTCTCTCTCTCTCTCTCTCGGCAGCTTCCCGGGGCAGCCCCGGGCACCGGCGCTTCCGTGGCGGAGCCCAGCCGTGGCGCAGCCCGGGCCCTGCCCTCAGTGACAGTCCAGATCTCTGCAGCGGCCGCTCGCTCGGCGCCCGCGGAGCCATGCTCGAGTGCCCAGGGCCAGCGCGTGTCCCGCCCGCGACTCTGGGCCCCCTAAGGCTTGCGGCCAACGGGGCGCTTCCCGCCGCCATGCCCAGAGCCCCGGCGTAAGGGCGGGACCGGACGTCCGCGCCCGAAAGGCGTCCACCTCCTCCCGGGCCGAGGTTCCGGCTGCCCGCGTCCGTGCCCGAAAGGCGTCCACCTCCTCCCGGGCCCAGGTTCCGGCTGCCCGCGTCCGTGCCCGAAAGGCGTCCACCTCCTCGCGGGCCCAGGTTCCGGCTGCCCGCGTCCGTGCCCGAAAGGCGTCCACCTCCTCCCGGGCCCAGGTTCCGGCTGCCCGCGTCCGTGCCCGAAAGGCGTCCACCTCCTCCCGGGCCGAGGTTCCGGCTGCCCGCGTCCGTGCCCGAAAGGCGTCCATCTCCACCGGGGCAGCGGCGCCCAGGCTCCGGCAGCCGGACTCCGCTCAGGCGCGGGGAGGCCCCGCTCACGCTGCCCGCTCCGTCCAAGCCCATTGGCGGCGGCCGGTGGCCTGTCACGTGCCGGTCATGTGACAGCGCGCGGAAGTCGGCGGCGCGGGCATGTACTCGGCGGGAGCGGAGAGCCTCCTCCAGCAGGCCAGGTGCCCGCGCTCCCCGGGGGACCAGGCGGGGGCTGGCCGGGGGCCCTCAGCCGCGTTCTGGATGGAGGACGAGGCTTGGGGCACGGACGCCAGGGGCTCGGGGTTCTCGGGCTGGTGTGGGGGTCCGGCCGCGGCTGGGTCGGGGGAGACGCTGCCCCGGAGCGCGCTGCGGGCGAACAGCGAGCTCTGGGGTCGCCGCGCGCTGCTGCGCACCCTCGGCCGCCTCCTTTCTTGGGGAGAGCGGGGGCGGGGTTGACTCCCAAGCCCTGCTCTGCCGGTCCGCACCGCTGTGTCCGCAGGGCCAGAGCCCCAGGTGGTTTTCTGATCTGGGAAGGCGCCCTGCAGGGCTCCCAGGAAGCGCCTGGAGAAAAGATCCTTGTCCCCGGCCTTTGGGAGGGCCTTGCTCCAGCCACCCCGGAGAGAAAGCTGCAGCCTTTAATTACTTCCCCGCGCCTCAGGCTGCTCAGATTAGCTGCAGGAAAGACGTACCCGAGATAAACTGGGGTGGCAGACACAAAAAGTTCCTGGGGTCAGCGCCGGAGCCATGGTTGGGCAGGGTCTGGGGTAAGAGACACCGTTGGAGGGCCGGAGCGATAGTAAGCGAGTAGGCGTTTGCCTTGCATGTGGCCAACCAGGGTTCAATCACATGGTCCCATGTGGTCCCCTGAGCACCACCAGGAGTAATTCCTGAGTGCAGAGCCAGGAGTAACCCCTGAGCATTGCCGTGTGTGACCAAAAAAAAATGAGTCATCCTTGAGAGTAGTTTGGAAGGTGTTTGGTGCAAGGTGGTATAGGACAGCTCTCTGGGCCCCAGGATCACCATAGAAACCGCAGCCCAGGGCTGTCCTGGGGGGAAGTGGCTCTCAGTGATTGCAGCCAGCTGAGAGTGCAGGCTTTGCTTGAAGGAGGCACCGAAGGAGCCACTCCCAAGCAGAGCCAGAAGTAGTCCAGGGCACCACCAGGTAGGACCCCAAAATTAGAAATAAATGCTAGCAACTCACAGACTTCTGACATACTGAAAATAACACTGAAGTCACAGAGGCATCAGGGAGAGCTGCACTGGCTTTCCCAGGGACACCTTCCGCTCTGAGTCAGATCCTGGTTTTTTTCTCTCTGCTTTGGGTCACTGTATCACTGTCTTCCCGTTCATTGTCGATTAGCTCGAGCGGGCACCAGTAACATCTCCATATGCCCTGTCTCATGCAAGTAGAGCCCAAGGGCACCTGCTTGCTCCAGGAACATAAAGAGCCTCAAACCATTCCATCAGGTCATGGGAATGAGGTCCATAATTGTTACTGGTATCTGGCATATCAAATACGACACGGGTAGCTTGCCAGGCTCTGCCGTGCGGGTAGCATACTCTTGTAGTCACCTCTAAATCCAGCATTTATTGATGAACCATGGGCCTCAAGCGGCTCCTGAGCCGGGCTGTGATAGGCTGGTCTGCTGGGTGGAGTTCTGGCGAGGGGAAGTCCGGATGTGGAAAATGGAGGTCCTCATGGAGTGGGGGGATCGTCTGGCTTGTTGTGAGGCTCTGCTGGGGTGGCGGGCCAGGGCTAGAACCTGCCATCCCTCCCGGGCACCTCATGAGTGGCTGGGTACAGGGAGAGCCAGTAGCAGCTCTGCCCCATGTCTGTCTTTTTTGGGTCATACTCGGCAATGCTCAGGACTTACTCTGCCTCTACACTCAGGAATTACTCCTGTCGGTGCTTGGGGACCCTAAGGGATACTGAGGATCGAACCTGGGTTGGCCTCATGCAAGGCGAACACCCTTCTGAATGTGCTGTCGCTCTGGCCCCTAGATCCTGTTTCTGACCTTGATTGATGCTTGGGTTGAGGGATACACAGTTAAATGTCCATGAGTGAATGGGGCCAAAGAGATAGTGCAGTGGGTAGGGTGCTTGCCTTGCATGCTGCCAGCCCCTGCCTCGATCCCCTAACCATGTATGGTCTCCATGCCAGGAAGGAGTGAGCACAGAGCCAGGAGTAAACCCTGAGTAGACCACCAGGTGTGCCCCAGAAACAAAAATGTCTGAGCAGATCCTGAGTTAGGGGCTAATAGTTATTGCAGTACTAGTTAAGGTGGTACTTAGTTTATCCACCCTGCCATTTGCCTGCACGACACCTGGAGCACGGGCTGGGCCGGCCCCTCACAGCGCACTGGTACTGTTTGACGGATCTGGAGTGAATTAGGGAGGCCAGAGTGGGAAAAATTGTTTGGAACTGAGAATGAAAGAAGCCGGTGTGGATGTGCCTGGATGGGAGCAGGCCGCAGCGAGGTAAGAGAACCTTCCAGAAGGTAGGAGAGCCTTCCAGAAGGGTGAAGACAGGGCGAAGCTCCTGGAATGAGGAAGGGCCACAGGATGTCCTAGACCAGTGCAGTCTCGCAGAGGGTGCCCTGTTGGAGGACAGGTTTAGCTAATCTGGGAGTTTTGTTGTTTTGCCCACTCCCAGCTTAATCTTATTTAAGCCAATGTTCATTCTAATGAGATCTCTCTTCTATGTAAACACTTCTAGAGGGTGTGGCAGTTACAGAAGTCACCTTGATTGAATAACTTCTGACTTATACATCTACTAAGGCTTCTATGTTTTCTAGATTGGGCACAGCTCCTCTTTATACCCACTGCACCCAGCGTGGGACAGTTAGAATTTACCAGGAGACTACCACCCTGGCTACGCTGAGACTATAGGAAGACTATAGGAAGGATCATACTAGTTTGCTCTAAGCAGGCGAGTGTGACCCTTTCAGTACATGAGAACAAGATACTCAGAATCACACTGGTACAGATAATAATAAGGACCTTGTGGGTACCATCTAGATTACATGAAGCTCATGAAGTTAAGATGTATTACTTTATATCAGCCCCCCTCTCTCCAGTGTTTTACATAAGAGATAATCTAGGGATTAGTCCTTGGTGTAACCTTTGTTTATACCTACAATAGGGTGTAGCACTACACTCTGTTTAGGGTTCTTTGTTGGCATGACAACCTCCCGATTGGGGTTACTTTGGTGTATATAAGGGGCTGACTTGAGGCCCCTTCACCCCTTGCCTTTTGGTTCCTCAGCCTTCAGCTTTTGGCTCCTGCGGCTTTTGGCTTTTGGCTTTTGGCCTTCTTCTTTGTGGGATCTCTCCTTGTGAGCGCTCATTCCCCTTGGAAGCTTTTACACGTGGTGGTCGCCATCTTGGCCTACACGTGGCTGGAGTTCTAGTCTGGAATCCTAAGCACCGGCTTTTCCTTTTGCTGATTTGTATGCCTGAACCTGTGATAAGTAAAGCCTTTTAAAACTGCATCGGATTCCTGAGTTTTCATCCATTCCTCGCCGGCGGAGGTAGAAGGGAACTTCGCTTCCGGCACTGTCGGGGGACCGGGGCGCCCGACAGTGCCCTAGACATGTGACTTTAGCAGAGGGTGCCCTAGCGTGTGGCCTGTCGCAGAGGGTGTCCTAGGCGTGTGGCCTGTAGCAGAGGGTGCCCTAGACGTGCGGCCTGTCGCAGAGGGTGCCCTAGGCGTGTGGCCAGTAGCAGAGGGTGCCCTAGACGTGTGGCCTGTAGCAGAGGGTGTCCTAGATGTCTGGCCTGTCAGGGGGTGCCCTAGACATGTGGCCTGTCGCAGAGGGTGTCCTAGACGTGTGGCCTGTAGCAGAGGGTGCCCTAGACGTGCGGCCTGTAGCAGAGGGTGCCCTAGACGTGTGGCCTGTCGCAGAGGGTGCCCCTAGACGTGTGGCCTGTAGCAGAGGGTGCCCTAGGACGTGTGGCCTGTCGCAGAGGGTGCCCTAGACATGTGACTTTAGCAGAGGGTGCCCTAGCGTGTGGCCTGTCGCAGAGGGTGCCCTAGACGTGTGGCCTGTCGCAGAGGGTGCCCTAGGCGTGTGGCCGGAAAACGTCCTGTCTGTGGAAGGTTGGCCGGAATGATGCCTGTCGCCCTCGGTAACCCCACTTTAATTGTGGCGTCAGGCCCTCCTCTCTCACTCTCGTTCCATGAGCAGGCTGACTCAGCACCCAATTAAAACAGGCGTCCAATGACCAGAGCGATATCACAGCAGGTAGAGCATTTGCCTTGCTTGCAACTGACCTGGGTTCGATCCCTGGCATCCCAGATCGTCTCCCGAGCACTGCCAGGAGTAATTCTGAACATTGCCTGGTGTGACCTCAAAAAAAAAAAAAAACAAGCCTCCATTGATCCCTGCACAGGCCCCAGTACCCCACTGGCCACAGGTAAAAAAAGGAAAATATGATTGAGGAGTAAGGGAGGAATGGGTGGAGGAACCAATTGGATTTGCCTGCCTTCAGCTGAAATTCCCTGTCCAAATGGGTTCTGCGAGCCCTTGCTCCTGTGGCAGGGCCCGGCGTGAGTGAGCACAGCCCAGCAGGGCCCCCCCGCCCCTTCACCGGTTCTTCCCCTGGAGCAGCATTTCCACTTAGACTTGAAGCGTTGTGCTCAGCTGCAGGTCTGTAGGTTGGAGAAGCTGCGTGTTGCCTTAACACCTTCTAGCGTCTGCCTCAGAGCTTTCAGTCTTTGCGTCCTAGAGTTCAAGGCTGACAGAGGGGGTCTTCGGGAAAGCAGCTGATTAGAGTCTCCCTGAGTTCTGAATGAGACTCTAAAGCTAGCCACTGTCTCCTGAGTGTGGGAGCAGGGGTCCCCGGCCGTGTGTGGCTGTGTCCATGGGACAGGAAGTTTGTCTCGAGAGGCCTGGGGTGGGGCCTCTCCTGCACCCAGGCTCTCGCAGGGAATGTCCACAGGCCCATGGCCCTGGGGCCAGCTTGTGAGTTGCCTTGTGTGTGCCTAGGGGCATCCAGGCAGAGGAGCTGGGGAAGTTCTGTGGCCGGATCACGAGGCAGCTGCGGAGTGAGGACTGGGGACCGGACACCCTCGACTGTCTACGGAGGCTCTTCCTCATCGTCTCAGCTACCAAATATGCCAGGAAGTGAGTGTGTATGCAGGGGCGGCATACAAGGACCACCCAGAAGCCCAAGGGGGGACAGGACCTGACCCTGCTGCCCACAGGCTGCAGGAGCCTTGCCTGGACTTGCTACAGTCTGCCATCTGCTCGCCCACCTGCCCTGAGCACCTGCAGCTGGTCTGTGCCGCTGTCCTGCGGGAGATGGCGCCCATGGACAGCCTGGGCCAGGGCCTGTGTGGGGACCATGTCCGCGAGTGGCCGGCGGCTGAGCCTTACAGCCTCGGTGCTCCTTGCCCAGGTAAGGAGTCCACCCTGCCCCTCCTGGCCATTTGGTCCATGGGTCCCTTTCCTGGTGGTTTCAGAAGCTTCTAGAACAGCAGGAGCACTTGCCTCCCCCTGCACACACCTAGGACCCTAGGGCAGGAGCTGGGATATTGGTGGACTGGCGGCACCATGCTGGGTGGGGGCCCTGAGCCGCTGTCCAGGGCTGGCCATGCCCATAGTCAAGCTGGATATCCCCGGGTCTGGTGATCCTCACTAAGTGCCAGGTATGGCACAGCCGGGGTCTTCACCGGACCCTTGTGCTGTGTACAGGGAGACAGAGGGGACCAGGTCCGCACCGTGCGCCAGCGCCTTTGAGTGCCTGGGGAGTCGGCATCCTGAGGGGCCCGGCCCTGGGCACCTGCTCCCACTCACGGCCAAAGTCACCAGCCTGGCCCCAGGCAGCCTTCATGAAGGTACCGCAGGGCAGGGGTGGGGGCGGTTTCTGGGTGGCCTCGTCCATGCCTCTGCCCCAGCAGCTCCCATGCCCATCACCCTCAGACCAGACCAACCTGCTGCACAAGCGTCTGGGGGACCGGCTCCGCTACGCCAGCGTGCAGCAAGCTGCACCCCACTCCTCAGGGGGGCTTCTTCACGCCCAGGACCCGCCAGGTTTGAGGGGGAACCCCTGCAGCTCCCACGCCCTCTACGGCCTGCCCTGGTGCAGGGCTTCAGGCCACACAGGGTCACGGGGACTTGGGGGGCTACAGCATGCATCTGCTGCTGGGAAAGGAGCCCTGGGCGTCCCGATCCTCTGCCAGGCTGAGTGCCACCCTTTTTGCCTCACAGCCGGGCTCGCTCGCCGAGGTGGATGGGGCACTGGCCGCCGACTTCTTCACGGTGCTGTGCTCGGGCCAGCGCTTCACCGAGGACCAGTGGCTGAACGTGCAGGCCTTCTCCATGCTGCGTGCCTGGCTGCAGCACAGCAGCTTCCGGGGGCTCGGCACTCCCGACACAGGTGCTCCCCACACCCTGGGCAGCAGCGGCCTCCCCATGGTACAGAGCCCCCAGTTCCCCCTGCTGTGTACAGGGAGACACAGGGGGACCAGGTCTGCACCGTGAGCCAGCGCGCCAGGGTCCAGACTGCCCGGCAGGACAGACCTGGGTGGGTTGAGTGTCCACAGGCAGGGGTCTGGACAGGCAGGGCTCCTCGGCCAGGATCCACGCACCAGTGGGACAGGGTCTATTGGCAGGGGTCTAGGCAGACAGCGTTTGAGCAGGGGTCAATGCATGGGGTCTAGGAAGGGGTCTGTAGGCGGGGTCCTGTGACCCTGAGCAGCACTTCCTGCAGATGACAGATCAGATCTGGAAGGTTCCACACTGTCGGTGCTCTCCACTGCTCCCACTGCCGGTGGCCTACTGCCTCCCGGGAGCGGCTCCGGGAAAAGGCCTCGAGTACTGCCAGCGCCTCGTGGAGCAAAGCGGCCGGCGTGAGTGGAGGGGGCAGGGTGGCTCCCAGGTGGCACATCCCATCTTCCCAGCGTTGTCAGGCGGGTGAAGGGATCCTCCTCTCTCCCCAGGGGCCCTGCGCAAAGGCCGACTCGGAGCTGCAGAAAGCAGTGAGTGTCGGGCCTGCCGGTTGGGGCAGGGGCGGGGCAAGGGGGGTCAGTGTGTTCTGAGCTGGGCCGCTCTCCGCAGTGCCTGGTGGAGGCCGTGCTGCTGCTGGATCAGCTCTGCAGGGAGGACCCGTCCTTCCTCTACCGCAGCCTGTCCTGCCTCAGGGCCCTGCAGGGCCGGCTGTGTGGGGACCCGGCCTGCGTGCGGCGCTGCTGCCCGTGGCCCAGTTCTACCTCAACCATGGTTCGCCACCCCCTGGTTCCCTCCGGGAGCCCCCTCAATGCCATGCAGGGGTGGGGGGGGGCTCTGGTGCACAGGGTCCCTGACGGTGCCCTTGCAGGGGAGGCCGCGGCCGTGGGCGCCAGAGGCCGTGTGGCAGATCCTGCTGACCCGGCTCCCAGCCGAGCTCTTCCACAGCCCTGTGCTGGCATTCGAGCTCGTCCGCTTCTGCAGAGACAGTGCCCAGCTCCGTGGGGGCTGCCTGGACCGTGCGCCAGCACTTCCCCAACCTCCTCAAGGCACGTGAGCACCTGGACACGGGGTCCCTGCTCCAGCTGCTGCTCTAGGGAAGGGGGCCGCTACCCCCTGCCCTGCCCAGCCTGGATGCTCTGCCATTGGGGGCGGTGCTTGAATCCTCTTGGGTTTGCCGAGCCACCGTGTTGGGGGCTGGAGAGGCGGTGTTTATCTTATCCAGGTGGGCTTCTGTGGGGAGCCTAGAGTCCGACCTGGCTGGGCTGGCGGTGTCCATGGCTCCCTGCTGGAGCCCACCTGCGCCACTGGCCTTCTCTGCAGTTCCTGGCCTGGAACAGCCCGCCTCTCACGGCTGAGTTTGTGGAACTGCTCCCATGGCTGGTGGATGTGGACAGTTCCCTGGAGATGTTCCACACACTGCTGGATCTGCCGTGTCTCACCGCAGCCCTGGACCTGCAGCTCCGGTGAGCCCAGCCCCCTTGGGCTGTGTGGGACAGGGCCACCTCCCCAGCTCCTGGAGGACTGTGGGTGTCCTGAGGCCACCACCATCTCCTCCCCAGGACACTGCCCTCCACATCCGAGCGGCCGCTCTGGGACACCTCCCTCAGGGCCCCCAGCTGTCTGGATGCCTTCCGGGACCCGCAGTTCCAGCGCCTCTTCCAGCACCTGCTGCGGCCCACAGCCAGTGGCACCCCTGAGAGGTGGGCGCGCGGAGGGGGCTCATGGGCGGGAGGGGTCCGTGTGAGGCCTTCCAGACCTGGTGCCTCTGGTCAGCACAGTCACCCCCGGCTCACAAAGGGGCAAACTGCCACATAGCCCAGGCCCATCCTGCACGCCCTTCGCCAACCCTCACTCCCAGAGCATGGCCTGTGGGCTCCCACCGCCCTGCGCCCAGACTCTGTCACGGGAGCTGGGTGGTCTCAGCGGCCACACGGCCCCCAGGTCAGTGCCGCTCCACCAGCTGCTGCAGCCCATGGCCGCCAGCGCCCGGGTGATACAGTGCGCGGAGGCCGCACCCACGCTGCTCAGGGTCTTCTTCTCCGCCGTGAACCAGGTGAGCTACTGCACCCCACCTCAGAGCTGCTGCTTTCTGGGGGGTATTGTGCTACACACCCACAAGTCTGGAGCCTCCAGACCTCCATCCTGATGACAGGTGGGCCTGAGCTTTTGACCCAGATCTTTGACCCAGATCGCTGATGAGACCCTGAGCCGCCGGCTGGCACTGGCGCTGCTTGAGAGAAGCGACTCGCTCTTCCCGCCCCGCAGTACAAAGCACGTGTACACAGGTGGGTACTCACCCCGCACCTGTCCACGCCTGGTGTCCCCCTTCCTCCTCCCCACTCGCCCCACACCTGTCCACGCATGGTATCCCCACCCCGCACCTGTCCACGCCTGGTGTCCCCACCCCGCACCTGTCCACGCCTGGTGTCCCCACCCCGCACCTGTCCACGCCTGGTGTCCCCACCCCGCACCTGTCCACGCCTGGTGTCCCCACCCCACACCTGTCCACGCCTGGTGTCCCCATCCCGCACCTGTCCACACCTGGTGTCCCCACCCTGCACCTGTCCATGCCTGGTGTCCCCATCCCGCACCTGTCCACGCCTGGTGTCCCCCCTCCCCCACCTCGGTGTCCCGTGGGCCTGTCCCCACCCACTCTCTTCTCAGGCTGAGGACGCAGCTGGTTTGGTGCCTGAGACCTGCCCTCAGGGTTCAGGGTGCAGAGTCTTGTCTGCTCCACAGGGTGCTGGGCCCGCAGCTGCTGGCACTGTTCCGGCTGCGGCCTGAGCTGGTGCTTGAGCTGGCAAAGGAGCTGTTGGAGTTCGTGGGCAGTGGCGTGGCGCGGCCGGGGAGGCCTGCTCACCTGTGTGGTAAGGCCACCTGGCAGGCCCAGGCATGTCCCATGGGCGGCTGTCCCATGGGCCAGGCGTATGACTGAGGTGCCCCCAGGTGTGGGCAGTTGGCGAATATGTTTCAGTGCTGTGGAACCGCCGATGCACCGTGGAGCACATAAACCAGTTCTTTGAGGCACTCGAGGCGCTGCTGTTTGAACTCACCCAGTCCCGGCCCTCAGCTGCACCGCCCCAGTGCCCGCCCCAGGCCGTCGCCGCACTCATGACTGCACTCACCAAACTGGCCTCGAGGAGCCAAGACCTCATTCCCAGGTACCGTCTCTGCCTCACCGCTGCAGTGGGGCTGCCCGTGTGGGTACGTGTGCGTGTGAGCTCAGGGCGCGCCTCCACAGGGCCTCGCTCCTGCTGTCCAAGACGAGGGCACTGACCCCGGTGCAAGGGCCCCGGGGCCAGCCCATGGGGGCCATCAGCACTCGGGCCACGGAGCTGCTGAGCCTGCTCAAGATGCCCAGCGTGGCCCAGTTCGTACTCACGCCCAGCGTGGGCGTGGCTGTAGCGGCGCTACCACCGCGACACCAACACTGCGCTGCCACTGGCCCTGGGTGCTGTCCGCCGGCTGCTGGACAGGGAAGTGGGCGTGGTGCCATCTGGCACTGACGGGGACCATGCGGTGGACCCACAGAGATGAGCAGGCATGGGAACATCGACCCTCTACAGGGTAGGACAGAGGCTGTGAGGTCTGAGTCCTGATTGTGGTGGGGGTAGGAACAGCAATAAAGCTGGAAGGTTTTATTTTTGGTTTTGGAGTATTTGAGGTTTTTTGTGTGTGTGCACCATAGCTGGTGCCCATAAATCACGTCTGGCAGGCTGGGGAGCAGGGTGGGATGCCAGGGATCAAACCGAGGTCAGCTGCATGCTGGGCAAGTGCCCTCCCCACTGTACTATTCCAGCCTCCAGAGAAAGATTTAAGAAACGTTATGAGCCAGACCGAGGATGAGGTTTCTCTTCCTCGCTGACAGTCGTGCTTAAAGCCACATTTATGGTCGCGTCCATGGCGGGGTCAGGCCAGTGTCCCCGGCGCTGTCCCAGGGTCCTTTTGGGCGTTAGCATATGCTCTCTGCAACCTTTCCCAGGACATAATTGAGTTCACTCTTGGGGAGACCAAGGACTAGTAGGGAGACCCCCCATAGGACGGCTTAACCAGTGCCCACTGCCCTGCCCATCCAGGCACTGTCCAACTATCTGGTTCCTGCAGGAGCCATTTTTTTTTTTGCCTTTTGGGTCACACCTGGCAATGCCCAGGGGGTAACTCCTGGCGGTGCTCAGGGATGCCGAGGATCAAACCCGGTTGGCCGCGTGCAAGGCAAACGCCCTACCCGCTGGGCTATCGCTCTGGCCCCAGGAGCCATATTTGGACTTGGCTGCTCATGGATCTATAGGCCACCAGGTGGCGCTGCTGACCAACACCCCAGCTGGGGCCCCATAGCCTGCTCAGTCTTGGGAAACTGTGGTCCAGGCCCTTGGTTCCTGTCCAGCACCTCCAGCTGCGCCATCGTTTCCCTTTGGGGCTCTGATCTCCGGAAATCCCAGAGCAGCCTGATGGCCCTGCAGGAGAGCTGAGTACCCTGGCCCGGGGTTTTCTTCCTGGCTGGGATGACCCAACTCGAGCTCCTGCCGACAGGAGTGTCTTGTGTGAGCCGCGTGGGGCTGGATTCACCTTCTGAGGCCCTCTGGACCCGCTTCAGGGCTGCCATTAACACCCAAGGTTAATGGTGTTAACCTTGGGAGGTCTGGCTGGTGCACTGGGTACCACGCATCGCCACTGACGTGAAAAGAGTTTATTGAGTCCCTTCCCACTCAGGTCCCACGGAAGCTCGTGGGCGCTTCTTGTGGCTGCACAGGGCTGTGGGCCTACGGGGGGTGGCGTGCGGAAACGAATCTGCCGGGCTGTCTCCACGTCAGACTTGGCCACCAGGAACCGCATCTTCTTTTCTCCGTGTCGGATCAGATCCACCGCTCTGGGGGTTCGGGGCTTGGCTCAGCCCAGCATGGGTTGCCCACCCCCATCTTGCATGGCCCCAGCTGATGCTCAGGAAATGGGGGTGGGTCAGCCTCCTGCTAGGGGCATGGTGGGAGGCTGCTGGAGAATCAGGGCCAGGGACTGAATGGGGCTAGGGTCGGTGGGGTGACAACCAGGAGGACAGGAAGCAGGCCCTGGGCCCTCCCTACAGCATGGGGGAGTGGGGGGTGCACACAGCCAGGGGTACCTCAGATAGCTGACGCCTATCAGGCTGCTGCCGTTCACCTCCAGGATCCGGTCCCCAGCGAGAGGCGCCCGTCAGCTGCCGCGGGGCTGCCGGGCAGCAGGGTCTGGATGTAGAGTCCAGGGGCACCCAGGGGCGTGTGCTGGGGAGCAGCAGTCCCTCAGGCACGGACAGGCACCCGAGTCCAGGCCTGCTCCCCACGTCATCTGCCCCTGTCGCACTCACCAGCCCGTCGATGAGGCCCATGCCCAGCCGCATGGGCCCCGCTCCAGCTCCACCAGGAACACTGGGCCGCAGCCAAGGCCACCAGGGGGCGCCAGGGGCTCCTCCCCAGAGCAAAGGGGTCTCCTGGGTCAGAGGGCATGGGGTAAGGCACGGGACGGGCCGCATACTTCTGTTGGCCCCTCCCCAGACTCTGCTGACCCCCACACCTTTGCCCTGGCTCAGCCTGACACCCCCCAAAACATCTGTCCCTCAGCCCCTTCTCTGGGCTCGACCCCTCCCTCCCTCTGCACCGCGTCCTTCTGAGCTCTAGCTCGAGGCTGAGGGGGCCCTTTGGGAGTCTGCAAGCAGGTCCTAGGGCGGCATTTGGGGGTGCTAGGAAGGGGCAGCGTACTGGAGGGGCCTCACCCGGGGGCCAGCCCTCCGGCTGTCCAGTAGGGTCTTCCCACAAGGGTTCGCTGGCATCTGGCCAGTCGGGGCCATGGGGTTCAGGGCCAAGTGGGGTGCTGGGAGGCGTGAGCAGGCACGAAGAGTCAGTGGTGGAGGCGCTGGCTGGGGGGTGCCCGTGGCCACTGCGACCAGGCTGCCGCCCGGGTGCCAAGGAAGCCCCGGTGGGAGGAGCGGGCCCCTCAAGGCTGGGGTGTGGCGAGCCCTGGGACAGGGGGGGGGACAGGGTTCAGGTCAGCGGCTGAGGGCCACAGGGCTGGCCAGAGCCCCTCCCCTGCAGCTGGGCACCTCGGGGCACTCAGGGGTGAGTGGGCGCGCCAGGCCCCGCAGGAAGTGACGCAGGTAGAGCAGATGGCGGTGCAGGCGTTCGTCCGGCGGGCAGCGCCCAGGTCCACCTGAAAGCCTGCGCTGGGCAGGACAATGGGTGGGGGGGGTGCTCGTAGGACTCCAGGACTTCCTCTGTGGGGTGGGGAGGTGCCAGTCAGGGAGACTGCCCCCAAGGTCCACCCAGCCCACTCTCATCCTCCTGGATCCAGAGAGGGTACTGGGGGACATGATCTGAGCCTGGAGCACCTTGGCCACCCCAATTCCGGAACCCCAAACTCTGAATCAACAGAGCCGCTCCCCCTGGGCCCCAAAGGGTGACCCCCACTGGGCAGAGCATTTTAGGAAGGAGGCTGTCGACACCTGGCTCCACCCAGGGCACAGGAGAACCCACAGGAGCCCACCCGGACCAATGCCCCCACGGCACAGCACCTGTCCCAGCACTATCCACACGGTGGCCCACAGAGACCCAGGGGAGACGCGTGCCTGCAGATGCCCCGCCCTCTCTGGCTGGGAAGGACTTGCCTGCCTGCAGAGCCTCAGCGCTGTCGGGGCACCCGGCTCCCAGGCACTCATGGGGCCCATGGCCGAGGCCAGTTGGTACTGCGTCAGCAGACGGTGCAGTTGGGGGGGGCTCAGGGCCGGGAAGGTGGCCCCGCAGGTCCGCCCAGCTCATCTGTGGGGGAGAGCAAGTGCCCACTCCAGGCGGAGCTCTGTCCACCCTGTATCCCTGCCCACTCAAGTCCTGTCTGCCCGCCCAGGGCGCCTTTTTGGGGGGGTCACACCTGGCAACGCTCAGGGATTACTCTGGAATTACTCCTGGCATGCTCAGGGGACCATATGGGACGCCCTACCCATAAGCCTACCCATTATCCTATCGCTCTGGCCCTTCTACCTGGATGAGCTGGGCGCTGGGTGTGGCCAGCAGGTCAAGTGTGCAGCAAAGTTTCCTGAAGAAGCCCTCGGCTGCCTCACCACAGCCCGCGTCCCGAGTCCACTCCAGCAGCTGTTGCATGCGGGCACAGGGCCTGGGCGCCGCGCCGCCAGTGGAAGCAGCTGAGAGAGGGGCCTGCGGTGGGGAGCAGAGGGAGCGACTGAAGGACCTGGGGACACTCGTGCATTCCCGGTGCGGTGACCCCAGGGAGCCTTGCCCAGCCTTGCCAGGCCCACGGCCAACCCCTGCAACCTCGGAGCCATTAACAGTTTCTTGGCAACTTGCCTCTTTGGAGGTGGGGTGTCAGGTGATGGTGTCTGAAAACACCCATTGCAAACACGGCGCGTTCCGGGGTCAACTGCAGACGGCAGCACCCTGAGCCCCGGCACCACCTGCCCACCCGAGGCTACTTCCCTTGTACAGTCCGCTGCTCACCCTTGTCCAGCAGCTGGTTGAGCAGCAGCGTGCCCGAGAAGAACAGGAGGTAGGCCAGCAGCTGCGCCGGCTATCTCAGGGTGCACCCGCAGCTCACTCAGCAGCTCCAGAGTGGCCTGGTAGATGGCCACCACACGGCGCAGCTCCTCCGGCAGCTGTGGGCCTGAGCACCGGCTCTCCCGGGGCTCCGTCTGGAAAGGGGGCCCTCCAACAGGCCTGGCAGGCAGCCATACAGGGACTGGGGAGCAGGAGGCAGGTGAGTGTTGCCCCGACCGCTCCTGGGGAGCAGCTGGACACCGACAGCTGCCCAGAGACTGGCTGTTTGCCTCCACGGGGAGACAGGGTTGTCAGTCACGCAACCCAGAGCAGAGAGGGCCCATGGGTGTGGGCGTCCTATCTTTCTGCTCAAGGCCCGACCAGTCCCCACTCTGTGAACCACAAACCAAGTCCCCTTATGCTCACCGTCCCTCAACTCCTCCTTGGACAGAGAGTTCAAACCCATCTCATCTGTCCCCTCTCCCTGGAGGCTCCCCCAGACCTGGCATCTTCCCTCAGGGCCCACTGCAAGACCCACCGCTGACTACTCAGGTGGGAGGGGTGTGCAGCGCCGCCCTCTGCCCCTGCTCAGCCAGGCTAGGGGAACCTTCTAGCTCCAGCTGAGTGGGGCTTCCAGTAGGGGACCATCTCCAAGAGGGACCACGAGTGTGGGGGCTGCACCTGACCCAAGCAGAACACCCTGTTCCGGAGGGCCACACGGATCCCTGCACATGGCCAAGGACGGGAACCCACCCAAGCACCCAGCCAGTAGCCCAGCACCCTATGGCAGGGCCTGGTCAGCGCAGAGCCCACCTTGGAGATGTAGTACACGCACTGCTGGAACACGTACAGCACGGCCTCCTCCAGCACTGCCATGGCCTCCTCGCTGGCCGTCAGCACGCCACGGGAACAGCGACTGCTTGGAGCCTGCAGGACAGTGGTGCTGACCAGCTGGGTGCCCCCAGGGTGCCGATAACCCTCTCCTCTCAAGCCTCGCCCCTGCCTGACACCCTCCAGGGCAGGGTCAGCCAAGCTCATTAGCTGCCAGTCTGCCTCACTGGCAGGAAGGGCTGGCTCCCAAGAACTGCCTGCCCTGCCTGAGCCCCAGCGAGGCCCCACCTGGGACTTGGGGGGGGGGGGGACAAGGCCAGTCAGTGGTCTGGCTTCAGCACTGCAGGGCTGAGCCCAGGAGCCTGGGAAAGACGCCAGCCCTGAAGCCTGTGCTCCTGCATTGGACCCTTCCAGAGGGCGGACCTGTGCCCCGGGGGCTCTGTCCCACCCCCTGCCCTTCCCTACCCAGAGCCTCGTCCTCCACACCTGTGACATCTAGCTCCTCCTCCAAGCTCTGCATGTAACACGGGCATTGCTGCTGCACAAAGTAAAGCAGCTCCACGGCGTTGGCCATCCAGAAGAGGAGGTGCTTCAAGTCAGGGGCAAGGCCGGCCATGGACACGCTGGTCGGGGACACGGGCTCTGGGCTGCACGACAGAGGTGTGACCTGGGTCACTGGGGACCACTGTGGGCGCCGAGGGCAACTCAGACTCCGGGGAGGGCCAAATGCAGGCAGGGGCACGTCCAGCCCGGGAGAGGACCTTTCCTGCCTGTGCACAGCAAGGGGGGGGCCAGGCCAGCAGACAGCGGGAAGGGCCCCACCTTGGCTTCTCCCGGCACTGGGCTCGTCTCCAGTGGGGAGGGCTGCCCACCTGCCCCCCACCGCCCCTTGGCCAGGTACCCAGCCCTGACCTCTGTAGCCCCGTGGACTCCCATGTTCTGACGGGCGTAGAGGAAGACTCTGCCCTCGGCCCTGGGATGCCCTGGAGGGATTCCCTGACAGCGCCCGCAGGGCCGTGAGGGGAGGAGGAGGGAAACTCACAGGAGCGCCTGCTTCTCCGCCAGCTCTTTGGCCTTCTCCTGAGTCAGAGGGGAGGGAAAGCAATGAGGGGTGTCCCGGAGACCACGGCTAGGCCCCCACATCCGTCCTTCCTTTCACTACATCCTGACCACGTGCAGCATGGCCCAAGGTCCAGGAAGGACAGGCCAGCATCAAACAAGACAGGACAGTCGAGTGGAGGAGAGGAGCAGGCTATGACCTGGGAGTCCCTTGAGCTGGCTGGGCCCGGTCAGATGAAGAGCAGGGCCTGGGGAGGAAACACAAGGGACTCCCCAAGGGGTCCCCAGCTCAGACTGCTCCTGGGGAGGTACCCCAGTCAGTCAGCTTCATTTCTGCCCCTCAGTTGGGCTGGGTGAGCGCTAGGAGGGAGCCCCACACAGCGTGGAGGTGGCAGCAGCGGCAAGCAAGGCCTTTGCTCTCCAACACATCACAGGAGCAGCGGGAAGGGCAGCACGGCACAGCCGGGAGCCACCCGGGAGGGCCCCAGCAAGCACGCTGGCCAGACCTGTGCCACTCCCCACCCAAAGGGGTCACAGCGGTCAACTTGGACTGACCCAGACCGTGTCCTGGATGGCCCGGGCCATCTTGAGCAGCAGCGGTCCAAAGGCACCAGGGGGGCAGCTGGGTGGCCGCATGCCGCACGCACAGGCACAGCAGGAAGGCGGGCGTCAGGGGGTGGTCGTCGCCTCCAGGCTCCACCAGCGTCAGTATGCGCTGCAGCAGCGCCGCCCTCCATCTCCACCTCGAATTCCAGCTGCAGCGGCCGAGGCCGCGCCGGTGGGGCCCGCAGTGCCGCCCCGCACAGCCGGCAGCCCAGCGGAGTGGGGGCCGTGGCGGCGCGCAGGCGGGCCAGGGCCTGGGTGGGCAGAGGCTGCGCCTCAGCAGGGTCTTTGAACAGCAGCAGGTAGTAGAGACCCAGGGCCAGCAGGTCCCCGTGGCGCAGTGGCACGGCGCGGTCCCCCACCTCCGTGAAGTTGATGGATACGGGCGCCCGGGAATGGGTTCCAGGAAGAGGCATGGCCCCGGCTCCCCAGGGGCCGGAGCGCGGCGGCGCAACGTGCAGTGCAGCGGCAGGATGTCGGGCGCCGACAGGCTGATGCTGGGCTTGGCTGGACGGCGTCCGCTGGCCCACGGTGTGGCGCCCCCGGCTCAGCAGGTACACTAGGCTGTCCTGCAGGGAGGGGCGGCTGGGACCGGGCCCACGTGAGGGGGTACCCCAGCCCAACTCCGAGGGCCAGGGTTTCCTAGGGGCACCACACGTACAATCGGGCAGGCTGGGCCTGGGAGATGCAGCTCAGCTCTTTCAGCACCTCCTGGGCCAGGACTGGGGAGAAGGGGTGCTGCTCTGCCAGGACGCGCAGCCTCGGGCGCAGGAGCAGAGCGACAGAAATGCCATCTAGGGGCTGGCTGGGAAAGCGCGGCTGGGGTGGGGGGCTGGTGCCCAGGGCCGACTTGTCCCTGCCCGTCCCACCGGGTCGGAGGCTCACATGCTGTGGGCTGTAGCCCTGCAGAAGCAGCAGGTGTGGACACTCGTCCAGACAGCCTCGCAGGGAGGTCCGGCCTGGCTCCTCCGGCTCACGGGCAGTATCCGATGGGATGGGGGGCTGGACTCAGGCTGGTCTCGCTGACCGTCCGACGCAGGCGGGAAGCGGGGGCTCTGGGTACCCCCCGAGGCCAGGGCTGAGGTTCCCTTGGCACGGATGCGCTGCAGTCTCCGGCCTGGGCATTGATGCCTGACACAAGGGGAAGGAGGGTCAAGAGCAGGGACGTGAGGTAAGGAAGGTGGGGGCGCTGCAGCTGGGCCCAGAGCCTGCGAGAGCACTCAGTATCCCCAGGGCCATCACCCCCGGTCCCTTTGCCATTGGGGACGGTGCAGCGAGGCTGGTTGAGCCTGGCCTGGTCTGGGGATGCACACAGTGAGGGCAGGGTGTGTGCAGTGGGACTGAGTCGCCCTCAGCCACTTCTCCTGTGTCTCCACGGGGCTAATGTGGACTCAGCTGAACTGACCCTATAGCCATCTGGGGACAAACAAGGAGAATCTTCCAACAGTCGAGCATTTGGGGCTAGACTCGCTTTCTCCACCTAGTAGCAAACAATGCCGATGACCTCACAGTAAGGAACCTCTCTTAGGGGCTGGGCACAGGCCTCATAGTGAGGGCCCACGTTAGATCCCAGCATTGCCAGAAGCTACCCCCAAAGTAACACAGCTTTATGTGCGTGCATATGTGTATAACTTAGGCCTGGTGGTGCTCAGTGCTTACTCCTAGCTCTGCACTCATGGATCACTCACTCTTAGTGAGTTCAAGGGAACCATATGCATTGCCATGGATTGAACCTGGGCTGGCAGCATGCAAGGGAAGTGCCCTCCCCACTGTCCTATCTCTGCCCCTTCCCTAACACAACAACTTTATCTGGTAAAATAATTTACTCCGAATAAGTCAGCTGAGGGAGAGAGAAAAGAGATAAAGAACCTACCATGGAGGCAGGCTATGGGAGGGGGTAGGGAATGGGGACATCGGTGGTGGGAAATGGGCCCTGGTGGAGGGCGGATGCTGGAACACTATGTGACCGAAACCTCCAAACATGAACAACGTTGTAATTGTATATCTCATGGTGGTATAATAAAATATTAATTAAAAAAAAAAGAATAGTTCAGCAGATAGGGCATTTGCACACAGTCAACCTATGTTCCATCCCCGGCATCCCATATGGTCCCCTGAGCACCGCCAGGAGTAATTCCTGAGTGCAGAGCCAGGAGTAACCCCTGAGCATCGCCAGGTGTGACCCCAAAAAGTCAAAAAATACTTTGCTCAGGAATGTATGCTGCAAAAGTATTCTTCAAGCCCTGCAATAATGCTCCCCCATTAATTATGCCCGGCCACGGCCACTCGGCGGTGGTCCTCAAGGAGGACCCCCGAGCAACATCATGAGGGGCGCAGGAAAGATGAAGCCTCAGTTCAGCACGTGGTGCCCATGTAAGGAGCCCCAGAGAAGCGTCTGCATGTGCATGAGGGCAGAACTCCCAGAAATCTCATAGCGAGAGCATTTGAGATGTCCCCATGACCTCTGCCCCATGGCAGTACTGCACACATTCTATACAGGCGGCATGCATGAACAGTAGTCATACGTGCACAGAACCTGGAGGGCCAACCCAGACTCTGGTCCTGAGGCCGAGGTAGGGGGCAGGGGCGGGTCAGAGGGTTCAGGGCTGAGTGAGGGCAGGAGAGGGGAAAGGTGAGGGGGCTTCGGACATGAGGTTCAGAGAGGACCCAAGTCCAGCAAAGGGAGCACCAGTAAGCCCCAAGGAGGCCCATCACCCAGACCCTCCCTTCTGCAGGGTTTGTGGGGAGTGGTGTTATATTACCAGACTTGCAGGGCCTACTGGGCAGTACCAGAAAACAAGTGCAGGAGAACCAGGGTACAATCAGGGCTCTGCACGAGCGTGTGGGTGATGCGCTGCAGGGCGTATTCTTGAGCACGAGGGTCCCTGCAGCAGGCAGACCCCTCTGCAGGGATGGCAGGATCCTCCAGGCCCGATGCCCAGTGCTAGCAGGGATGGCCTGGACCAGATCATGGGGTGCAGAGGGATGACGTGCTAGGGTCTGAGCACCAGCCTGCGGAGGTACCTCCAGTCACTGGCACTGCCACCATGGCAGGGAGGGAGGTGTGGGTGAACTGGCCGATGTGGTCACAGGGGGCCCTAAGGGACTCCTGCCTGCCCAGTGGCCTGCCCTGTACTTTGCTGCCTCAGCTGGGAAAAGTTCTGCAGGTGTCAGTGATTCTAATCAGCTCACCTGGCATCAGCAGTGTCCCAGATGGGCCAAACCCCAAAAGAAGCTCAAAGACCGAGGCATGCAGGGTGTCTGGCACCACTACCTCCTGCCCCCAAGGATCCCATGTCCTTGGGGGGCGGAGCGATAGCACAGCAGGTAAGGCATTTGCATTGCATGCAGCCCACCTGAGTTTGATCCCTGGCATCCCATATGGTCCCCCCAAGCACCGCCAGGAATATCTCCTGAGTGCAGAACCAGAAGTGCAGAACCCTGAGCATTGCTGGGTGTGACCCAAAAAAAAAAAAAAAATACAACAAGGATCCCATGTCCACGAGGCCGCGAGCCCCAGGCCTCACACGGCACTGACCCAAACAATGGT
This sequence comes from Cryptotis parvus, assembly GCA_021461705.1. NCBI lineage: Eukaryota > Metazoa > Chordata > Mammalia > Eulipotyphla > Soricidae > Cryptotis > Cryptotis parvus. Next base: position 67,395 of record JAJIBD010004215.1, on the reverse strand, counting down.
GAGCCCTGACAAAGCTACTGCTTCTGCTGGTGGCAAGACAGTCTTCATGGGGTTAGGACAAGAGGCGCTGCCACTCGCCAGGTCACGAGGAAATGGAGACAGGGTGCTGGGACACCACGGCAAGGGCCATCTTGCTTACAGCACGGGTGCCACTCTGCGCGGCAGTGACTTGTCATGCAGCAATGGACACATCCCACCCCAAATCCTGCTTCCCAGGAAAATGGTCGTGGGAAGGCGCTGTCCTGAGAAGGGAATTCAGGCTGTGGACACAGCCACCCTGGCAGGCAAGGCACCCCAGGGCCCCTGTTCCTTCCCTTGTGGAAACCCTGCACAGGTTCCATGCTCTTCAGCTGCTTTGAGATTTTTTTTTTTTTTTTGGCTTTATGGGTCAAATCCAGTGATGCACAGGAGTTGCTCCTGGCTCCTCACTCAGGAATTACTCCTTGTGGTGCTCGGGGACCACATGGGATCAAACCCAGGGATCGAACCCAGGTCGACTGCGTACAAGGCAAGCGCCCTACCCGCTGTGCTATCACTCCAGCCTCCATGCTTTGAGCTCTCTGTCAGAAAACACTGATGCATTTATTTATTTATTTATTGCTTTTTGGGTCACACCCGGCAATGCTCAGGGGTCTCTCCTGGCTCTGCACTCAGGAATTACTCCTGGTGGTGCTCGGGGACCATATGGGATGCCGGGGATTGAACCCGGGCCGGCATGGGCCAGCCGCGTGCAAGGCAAACGCCCTACCCGCTGGGCTATCGCTCCGGCCCCACTGATGAATTTATTCTGCCCGTTTCCTGGGGTTGGTCTTTGGTTGGGGACACCAGGCAGTGCTCCGGCATGCGAAGCCTGCACCCCAGCTCTCTGCACCTCTCCCCAGGCTTGGACTTGATTTCTCTGACTTTTCTGGGTATCTGTAATCTCTGTATCACTGTACCACTGTCTTCCCATTGCTCATGAATTTGTTCTAGTGGGCACTAGTAACATCTCCATAAGTCCTGTCACAAGCAAGTGTAACCCAAGGGCATCTGCTTGCTCCAGGGACAGGAAGAGCCCCAAACCATTCTTCAGGTCATGGAACTGAGGTCCATAATTGTTATTAGTTTTTGGCATAACAAGTAAATAAAACACGGTTAGCTTGCCAGGCTCTGCCGTGTGGTATAGTCTCAGTAGAAGGCTCTCATCTCAAGCATTTAGTGATGAAACTTAAAGGGGAAAGATCAGGTTTTCTCTGGGATGGAGCTCTGAGGAACTATGGGGTCTGGATGTTGAGAATGACTGACCACATGAAGTGTGGGTTTCTCTGGCACTTGTTGCTAGGCTTACTGGTATCAGTTAGAACCTGTCTAGAACTGTACACAAAGTATAAATGTGAAAGATCTTGGGAAGGACCTTGTCTAAAATTAGCATTCTCTAAGAATATCACATGGTCGCTTTGCGGCCACGCACTAAGGGGCTGTGGGTCTGGTGTGGGTGGGTCACTCTCTTCCGAGGCAGCTGGCATGGAGGTGGAGGAAAAGGGCAGGGCCAAAATCTCCACTCCAAGTCTGGCCAGCGTGGTCTCTACCCCGCACATGAGAGCAAACCCTTGGATTAATGTTGGACTGGTCAAACCCCTTACCGGGAGGTCAGCTTCATGGGTTGCTTCCACATGGGGCCGGCCGTAATCTCTACTCCAGAGAAAAACCCTCCCCTCCTTAATGCTTAACACTTTTTTTTTTGCTTTTGCTTTTTGGGGTCACACCCAGTGATGTTCAAGGGTTACTCCTGGCTCTGCACTCAGAAATTACTCCTGGTAATACTCAGGGGACCATATGGGATGCTGGGGGTCAAACTCAGGTCAGCTGTATGTAAGGCAAATGCCCTACCTGCTGTGCTATCTCTCGGGCCCATGCTTAATGCATTTTCGCTGTTCATTGGATGATTAAAATATTCTGTCCATCTGTCTCTTGCCTTAACAGCTTCAGTTATTGTATCTTCTTCAGGCTTCTCTTGCATTTGGCTATAAATTGGTAGCCATAGCCCAATCCCTGCACCACTTTGGAGTATGTGGTCTTGCTTTCCACCCTGGCCTGCAGCTGTTGTGTGGACAAGCCTAGGGCGGACGAGAGATAACGACAGGCATATCTCACTGTTGGGCAAAAGTTTCTAGAATCAGTGTCCAACAGCGAAGGAGGTGACAGCAGCCACCTGATGGTCCCTGAGCAGCAGAGGTAAGCGGGTGATGCAGAGTATATGGCTTCCGGGCTGCAAATCCCATCCGGTCTCACAGAGCAGAAAGCATGCAAGCCACTACCATCTTCCGCTGTGTCTGAGGAAAGTGCCTTTCAAACCACCTACAAGAATGACATCTCTGCAGTTTCTGTTCCTCCGCTGTTTGCTGTTGAGGCCAACTTATTAGGTCAAACAAGTTTTAGACTGCTCATTTGCAGGCGCATCATTTCTGTCCTCTCACCCCAAGTAACTATATTCACTTTGAACTGCGTGTGGATGGAGACTATCACAGCCCGGATCATCGACAGCCACCCTGCAGCAGTTTCTTTTCAATCCGGCCCAGGTATGCTGAACCAGAGACTCTCAGACATGGGGCAGAGCTGCTCCCTGGCTCTCCCTATGCCCAGCTGCTCGTGAGGCACCTAGGAGGCATGGCCGGGTTCTAGCCCTGGCCTGCCACCCCACAGAGCCTCACAACAAGCCAGACCACCCTCCCCTACTCCATGGGGCCCGCCATTTTCCACATCCGACTTCCCTCTCGTCACAACTCCACCCAGCAGACCAGACTATCGCGGCCACGCCGGTTCATCTATAAATGCTTTATTTAGAGGTGACTACAACAGTATGCCACCCACACAGCAAGCCTCGGGGAAGCTGCTCGTGTAGTATTTGATATACCAAATACCAGTAACATTTATATTAGGTCATTCCCAAATACCAGTAACATTTATATTAGGTCATTCCCCTTTGTCTCACCATTATTTAAGAGTCTTCCTCTGGGGTCACCTGCCTCTTGAGGTGTTGCAGGTGTGGCTGTGGTGCCCGGCTGCTCTGGCAGGTAGCAGACAGGAGATAGGCTTGTCTACACCCCCAGGACTCTGCCCTGTGGGCCCTGGATGGTGGATGGTTTGACATAGGAAGAACAGTGCGCAGCCGTGCAAGAGGCTTAGACAACAATGTAGGCTAGGGCCAGGTCCTTCCCAGGATCTTTCACATCTGTACAACATAATGATCATTGTAGTTGTAACAAACTGGGGAGGTTGATAGGGAATGAGGAACTGTCACATTAGAAATCACTACTGAGAGGCCGGAGCGATGGTCCAGGGGGTGTGGTGTTTGCCCTTGCTTGCGGCCGGCCCATGCCAGCCCGGGTTCGATTCCGCCATCCCATATGGTCCCCCAAGCACCGCCAGGAGTAATTCCTGAGTGCAGAGCCAGTAGAAACCCCTGAGCATTGCCGGGTGTGACCCAAAAAAGCAAAAAAAAAAAAAAAAGAAATCACTACTTAATATACACATAGATAATTGCATCATAAACCGTAAGGTGTAGGAGGAGAAATACAGAGACAGAAATAGAGATAAAGATGACTCAGATGAACTGGGGAGAGCTGCCATCTGGCTCTACCCTAGCTCAGCTGACCATGAGGCTCCCAGGAGGCAAGATGGGTTTTGGGAGTGGGGCCCATCACCTCTGTAGGGCCTCGGAAGCAGCCAGATGAGACTCGCTTACCAGAATAGCTGCCATTTTTGTGGTACAAACCCGGTACACGGAACTAGTGGAACAAATCGTGTTCTAGAATACATTACAATCTACAATGTGTAAGAAAGGGAAGTGAGGGCCCGAACGATAGTCCAGCGGGTAGGGCATTTGCCTTGCACGCGCCGGCCTGTGCTGGCCCAGGTTCAATGCCCGGCTTCCCATATGGTCCCCCGAGCACCGCCAGGAGTAATTCCTGAGTGCAGAGCCAGGAGGTAACCCCTGAGCATTGCCGGGTGTGACCCAAAGAGAAAAAAAAAGAAAGGGAAGTGAGGAGAAAGAGAGAGAAAGGAGATAAAGAATCTGCCATGGAGGCAGGCTTGGGGAAGGGGGAGGGACGTGGGGACATTGGTGATGGGAGATGGGCAGGGGTGGAGGGATGTGTGTTGAAACACTGTAGAACCAAAATTCAAACATGAACATCTTGTAATTGTATATCTAACGGTGGTATATTAAAATATTTTTTTAAAAAAAGGAAAAAAAAAAGGTCTTCCTCTGGGTGTGACTCAGTAAATAAAATAGCAGACAGCTGCACTTCATTTTCCCATGGGCTCTGACCAGTCCTCTCTCAGCCAGGAAGTCTACCCCCTTTATGGCGCAGTGATAGATTTTTGCTTTCGTTTCCATCATCTAGACTATTATTTTATCCTTTCTCTATGCTTCCCTCCTCCCCCATCCTCCTGCTCTCTGAATTACATTTTTAAACTCCATTTTTACATTATTGGATTGGCTTTGGGGGGGAGGTGTTGTTTTTGGGGCGCACCTAGAAAAGCGTGGGATTCCTCCAAAAAGGCGGGTGTGGCCATACTCCGTATCTGACAATATAGATTTCAGGCTGAAAAAGATCAAAAGGGACAATGAAGGCCATTTCTTAATAATTAAGGGTATGTTTACCAGGAAGAAATCACACTGCTAAACATATATGCGCCAAACGAGGGGTCAGCAAAATACTTAAAACGACTATTAATAGACCTCAAAGAAGACATCAACAGTAGCACAATAATAGTCGGAGATTTCAACATTGCCTTATCGACTATGGATAGATCGACGAGGCTGAAACTCACCAGGGAAATACTGGACCTGAAGGAAGAAATAGAAGAAAGAGAGCTGGTTGATATATACAGGGCTTTTCATCCCAAAAAAGCTGAATACACTTTTTTTTCCAGTGCACATGGAACATACTCCAAGATAGACCATATACTGAGCCACAAAGCATACCTCAACAAAATAAAAAAGATTGAAATTGTGTCGACTATCTTTTCAGATCACGATGCACTGAAAATAGTAGTGAACCATACACAGAAGCAGGGAGCTAAACCAAACACCTGGAAACTAAACAGCTCACTGCTGAACAACAAATGGGTCATAGAAGAAATCAAACAGGAAATCAAAAGATTCTTAGAAACAAATGACAATGAAGATACCAACTATCAGAACTTGTGGGACACAGCAAAAGCTGTATTAAGAGGAAAGTTCATAGCTCTGCAAGCATTCATCAGAAAAGAAGAAAAGGGCCCATATAAATAACCTGACCTCACAGCTGAAAATATTAGAAAAAGACCAACAAGGGAAGCCCAACCCAGGCAGAAGGAAGGAAATAGTGAAACTTAGGGAGGAAATCAACGACCTGGAAACCAAAAAAACAATCCGAAAGATTAATGAAACCAAGAGCTGGTTTTTTGAAAAATTAAACAAGATCGACAAGCCACTGGCAAGACTTGTAAGGACAGGGAAAGAGAGAACCCAAATAAACAGAATCAGAAATGAAAATGGTGACATCACAACAGAAAAAACAGAAATACAAAAGATCATCAGAGGTTATTTTGAGAACCTGTATGCCACAAAACATGAGAACCTAGAAGAAATGGATAAATTCCTGAAGTCCTATAACCTCCCACGATTGAAACAAGAAGACCTTCAATACCTAAATAAGCCTATCACCATCGGGAAATTGAAACAGTAATTAAAAGTCTGCCCAAACACAAAAGCCCAGGTCCAGATGGGTTCACTGGCGAATTCTACCAAACCTTTAAGGAGGACCTACTGCCAGTCCTGTTCAAGCTCTTCCAGGAAATAGAAGAAACAGAAACACTCCCAAACAGCTTCTACGAGGCGCATATCACCCTGATACCCAAAGCAGGGAGAGACAATACAAAGAAGGAAAATTACAGACCAATCTCCTTGATGAACACAGATGCTAAGATCTTCAACAAAATACTAGCAAACAGAATCCAAAGACTCATCAAAAAGATCATACATCATGACCAAGTAGGATTCATCCCGGGAATGCAAGGATGGTTCAACATTCGCAAATCAATCAACATAATACATCACATCAATAAGAGAAAAAAATAAAAACCATATGGTCCTATCGATAGATGCAGAAAAAGCATTTGACAAGATCCAGCACCCATTCATGATTAAAACCCTCCAGAAAATGGGAATTGAAGGAAGCTTCCTCAAGATAGTCAAAGCCATCTACCAAAAGCCCACAGCGAGTATCATTCTCAATGGGGAAAAATTGAAAGCCTTCCCCTTAAGATCAGGAACACGACAAGGTTGCCCTCTCTCACCTCTTTTTATTCAATATAGTACTGGAGGTACTCGCCATAGCAATCAGAGAAGAAAAGGACATTAAGGGCACCCAGATAGGCAAGGAAGAAATCAAGCTATCATTATTTGCAGATGACATGATATTATACCTAGAGAACCCTAAACTCTCGACCCAAAAACTCTTAGAAACAATAGACAGGTATAGTAGAGTGGCAGGGTACAAAATCAATACCCAAAAGTCGGTGGCTTTCCTATACACAAATAACGAAAGAGAAGAAAGGGATATTATGAAATCGATTCCATTCACAATTGTGCCACAGAAAATCAAATACCTAGGAATCAGCTTAACCAAGTGTGTAAAGGATCTATACAAAGAGAACTACAAGACACTGCTTCAAGAAATAAAAGAGGACACGGAGGAAATGGAAACACATTCCCTGCTCATGGATGGGGAGAATTAACATTGTTAAGATGGTAATACTCCCTAGAGCTTTGTACAGATTCAATGCGGTTCCTATAAGGATTCCCATGACATTCTTTAAAGAAATTGACCAAACACTTCTGAAATTCATATGGAATAATAAGCCCCACCGGATAGCTAAAGCAATCCTTGGGAAGAAGAAGATGGGAGGCATCACCTTTCCCAACCTCAAACTGTACTACAAAGCAGCAGTAATTAAAACAGCGTGGTACTGGAATAAAAACAGACCGGTGGACCTATGGAATAGAGTTGAGTATCCTGACACCCACCCTCAAAGACATGATCAGTTAATCTTTGATAAAGGTGCAAAGAGTCCAAACTGGAGTAAGGAAAGCCTCTTCAACAAGTGGTGCTGGGAAAACTGGACAGCTACATGTAGAAAAATGAACTTGGACCTGTGTCTAACACCTTGCACAAAAATCAGTTCAAAATGGATTAAAGATCTCAATGTCAGACCTGAATCCATAAAGTATGTTGAAGAAAATATAGGAAAAACCCTCCACGACATCGATGCTAAAGACATCTTCAAAGGTGAAGCACCATTAACAAAGCAACTAGAAGAAAATATAAATATATGGGACTACATGAAACTGAAGAGCTTCTGCACCTCGAAAAGAAACAGTGACCAAGATAGAAAGACAGTCGACGGAATGGGAAAGAATATTCACCCAATACCCATCTGATAAGGGGTTAATATCCAGGATATATCAGGCACTGGTACAGCTATATAAAAAAAAACAGCCAACCCCATTAGAAAATGGGGAGAGGAGATGAACAGAAACTTTGACAAGGAAGAAATCCGAATGGCCAAAAGGCATATGAAAAAATGCTCATCATCACTAATCATCAGAGAGATGCAAATCAAAACAACAATGAGATATCACCTCACACCACAGAGAATGGCCCATATCCAAAAGGGTAAAAGCAACAAGTGCTGGCGTGGATGTGGGGAAAAGGGGACTCTCATACACTGTTGGTGGGAATGTCGACTTGTACAACCTTTCTGGAAAACAATATGGACATTCCTCCAAAGACTAGAAATTGAGCTCCCCTTTGACCCAGCCATACCGCTCCTGGGAATATACCCTGGAAAGCCAAAAACGCACAGCGGAAACACAATCCGCACTTTTATTTTCATAGCAGCACTGTTCACAATAGCCAAAACCTGGAAACAACCAGTATGCCCGAGAACTGATGACTGGATAAAGAAACTGTGGTACATCTACACGATGGAATACTATGCAGCTGTCAGAAAAAATGAAGTTATGAAATTTTGCTATAAATGGATGGATATGGAGAGAATCATGTTGAGTGAAATTAGTCAGAAGGAAAGGGAGAGACATAGAATGACTGCATTTATTTGCATGGCATAAATATACTAGGTGATCTTACCAAAAGTGGAAATTACCACAAGCGTGTGGGAGTCAGAGGTTGGTTTAGATAGAGAAAGGAACATGAGTGAATAAATGTCTAAAGTTCTGATGCTAACATAGAACTGAGCATTAAGGGACAGACAAAAAATACAAATGATGGCTTCTAAGTGTACCGTAGTGCAACCCACAATGTGTGGGGAGAAGGAGGAGAGAGAGAGGGAGAGGAGAGGAGATAAAGAACCTGCCATTTAGGCGGGATGGGGGGGGGAGGGAATTGGGGACATGGGTGGTGGCTGAGGGGCACTGGTGGAGGGCGGGGTGCTGGAACACTGTGTGACCGAAACCCCCAAGCGTGAGCAACTTTGTAATTGTATATCTCACGGTGGTATAATAAAATGTTTAAAAAAAAAAAAAAAAAAAAAAAAAAAAAAAAAAAAAAAAAAAAAAGCGTGGGATTACTCCTGGCTCTGTGCTCAGAATTCACTCTCCTGGAAGTGCTCTGGGGACCCACGTGGGAAGCCAGAGACTAAATCCAGGTTGCAGCAGGCAAAGCAAGTGCCTCATCAGCTGTGCTAGCCTATCACTCTGTCGCTTCCATTTTTACCTTTCTGGACATGATTAACCCTTTCATCGCCCTTTCGTGTGGTGATATGAAATCAAGAGGGGAAAGTCTTGAGTTCATCAGGATCAGCAGCTTCCCCGAACAAATTAAGAACATCTCAACTCTTACCATCAGATTTCACCCCTTTGCTTGCTTCTTTGCTGTTTATTGTGTTTTAATGGACAAATACATCAGCTGTGTTACAAACAGCATTTGAAAAAATACAAGGAGTACAAATAACATGAAACAAAGCAAACTCCGGTCCTGAGACACTACATATATATTACGAGGGGAAATAATCCGATACTCAGGTAACAAAAACTAGAATTTAAAACTTTCAAGTTTCCAGCTTGGCAAAACAAGTAGTATGGTTACACAAAACAGTTAACAAGCTAATTCTTCCAAGGCCACCTTTGGGCCTGGCTCCACTGCTGGAAAGGTGCAAAGTGGATGGGCACGGCGAGATGGCCACTGACTCCAGGGAGGGGCCAGGTGGGCAAGTGGCCACATTGCAGAGTGTAGAAATACAGATAGGAGGGATGGACTCAGTTTCACATGAAAACACATATATGTGGGAGAAAGGGAGCTAAGGAGAGGGCGGGAGGCAGGCCAGAACCAGGCCAATTTGGAAAACTTGTTAGTTTGCTGGGTCCAGACTTAAGACACAAATTTTCGTTCATCTCCATCTGCCTGACTCCTGTTTCTTAAACATGGCCATCCTGCTCAGTCTGGAGCAGCTTCTTGCCATTTGAAGACAGTCCTAATCTTTTGGAGTTGGATGAAACAAAAGGCTCCAAAGCAACCAGAGGTCCTGTTCTAACTAGAAATGCTGTTTGCTGTTTCTACAGGTGAAATTTACTGACACATTGAATGGCTCAAAAGAAAAACTGGCTTAAAATTCTTAAAATGCCTCTCTGCTCAGGGTCTGCATGGCTTACGCTGGGGTCACTGGACTACACCAGGAATCATGGGAGAGGCACAAGTTCTTCCTTGCACAGCGCCAGTACAGAGGGATGGAAGGGTAACGAATTAAACCTGTTCTCAGGGATGGCTTTTCTAAAGCAATCAGTCACGGGCACAAAGGGTGCTGCTATGCCAAGTGGCCATTGGATGGCTGGCTTTATCTCAGGGCTAAGAAGTATGAGCACACTGGTTACTTATGAGACCACAGAGAAGTGCGCCGCATGCACCCAGCCAGGAGGAGGGAGAGACAAGTTCCTTTTACTTTAGGACAAACAATTGAGGATATGACAGACTGTGGAGCTTCATTTTCACCAAAACAACCTGATGTTTGCTGATTGTATGCACTTTGAACTAACTCTACAGCTAAGACTGTAGGCCAATATGTCATTTATTGATCGTGTCCCATCAAAACCAAATGACTGTGTCAGGGTCAAATACCAACCCTAGAGTCGCCATGTCATGTTAAAGGCTCACTGCTAGCTCTGGATGAGGGATGAGCTAAGGCTTCGGTGCTTTCTCTGAGGGAGAGCACGCCACTGCACAGCATACCCAAGTGAAGACTTAATCATGAAAACACTTCTAGAACTAAAATTCATCAAGCTGAAAAACCTAAAATTAGTTCTACTCTTTAAGAAAATACATAAAGTGCATCATCAATATAAAGAATTGATACCAGTTTGTATTGCAAATTTACCCCAACACGGCATCGAACACAAATCCAGTGCAGCCGCCAGCCATGGGAACAGAGCTGGAGGGGATTTTCTCTCTCCCTTTTATCTTTAAGGGCAGTAGTTCTTTGAAATAGTTAATAAAACTGTGGCTAACACAGGAATATCTGACATATCGATGCTATACTTCTAGTTCCACAGACTAACTTGAACTTGTGCTCAAGACCAGCCCAGTAAAGAAAATTAGCAACAAGCCTAAATCTCTTGCAGTCAGGGCTAGTTTGAGACCCTCCATCTCCTCCTCTCGCGTCTGAAGGGAACAGGCTGAGCTGGCAGACAGCGTTTAGGAACCCGAGTTGGTCTGATCAGTTCAATCTGCTTTTATTGAATTCTTGATAACAGGAATAGGATTTGCAGGGAGAGCAGGGGGCACTGGAAAGGTCTGCAGTGGAGGGTGTCTCCTGTGAGGCCCCAAGAGCTGTGGTTGCCTGAGTTCCTAAGTGGGCTGGGCTGGCCTTGTCTCTCAAGACTGCCTCTTCAGTTGCACTTCTTTGGAGAAAGTCCGCTACACGCCTACTATTGGGTTAGCGATGTTTGCGGCTGTGCTCCCTGAAGGCCTGGGTGGGTGATTTACCAAGCATGTTGAAGAAACAACTCTGGTGACTGTGGGTATTGGTGGTGGACAAGCAGCTATCTGGGAGGCCGGGTGAGGTTTGTTTTCACCTGGGGCAGGCCCCAAGCCATCTCCCGGGCTCACTGGTTGCAAGGAAATTTCGGTCGCCTGGCCCTGGGTAACAGGGGCAGCCATGACAGCAGGGGGCAGGGCTGTTCCTGCCAGGTGAGCTGGTAGGCACAGGGCCGGTCTTCACAGCACAGGCCGGTGGGGCCATCGGCAAGCTGTCTTCACTGGCAACAGATAAGCTGAGGCCGCTGTCGGCTAGGGTGGTTAAGTGGACACCCCCTGAGAGTGTGTTCTTCTTCTGAAGCACATGATTTGGCAGCAGCTGATGGAGTTCCTTTCTTCGCAAATGCAATGCAGCGATTTTCATGTCCATCTCAAACATCTTGCTGTTGATGGCCTGTCTATAAACTGTGTCTGTGAAAGACTGGATATCATAGGTGAGATCAATACTCAGCACCTCTGAATTTTCTGGCTTCTTTAACACCAACCCAATCACCCACATGGTGCGAAACTCATTCTTGTCAGGACTTTCTTTCGGTGCCGGAAAGGACTGAGGATTCACATGCGCCAGGGTAATAAACTCGTTCTTCTCCAAGCTTCCCACCAGGATTCGGATTTTTGACTCCACCAAGCCCACCCACTCTAGATGCTGTTTCTCAGTTGGGGCACTGGCTAGAAGGACAATATAATGCTTGTACTTCTGAAAGAAGCTTGGTGCTTCAAAGAGCTTGGACCATTCAGCCTTGCTCAGCAAAATCTCGTGGGTGATGGCAAGTCCCTGCTTAAACTCCTCAATCATGACCATCCGGTGGACACAGACACATTGTAGGTGGAGTTCTGCTGTGGGTAGGCCGGGGTGATGATGGGCATGAGATGGTACCTATCACTGGGGTTGACCCGGGGTCCCACACGGGAAGATTGAGGTTCCGTTCTTCAGGCTCTTTCAGCAGCACTGGATTCGGCCATTCCCACTCAGAGAACACCAGGAAAAACTTGCGGACCAGTGTGGAGGCCACCGCATTTGGGTAGAGCTGGCAGGTTCTTGCCACCAGCATGGCCCAGGAAACACCTCCCAGGAAGCCCAGGATGTTGGAATAGATGTTGTGGCACTTGGCCCACAGTTTAATGGCCCGCAGAGTGAGCCGGAAGTTGTCAATGTTGGGAACCAGGTGCAGGATCTCATCAGTCACCCGGCAGCCATTGAGGCTCCTGATGCACCTGATGTCTAGGTTCTTGAGCAGGCTGTCATCTCTCAGGTCCAGGTCTTCCGGGATGGTCTGCAGGGCGAGCCTGGCAAACAGAATATCGATCTCAATCCCATCGAAGCAGAGTTTGATCACAGGCACGAAGGCCTCCTCCACTGCCCGGAGATCCCGCACATCTTGGTGGAACTTCAACTTGTCGTAGAAGGAGGTGAAGAAGTCGCTGCGGTCCACGTGCCGAGGAGCCACGCACAAGGCATCGATGTCGGCCCCCTTGGTGTGGACCCCTAACCTGTAGGAGCCGAAGGTGAAGATCTTCCCGCCCACGTTTTCCACAACAGCCTGTGGCAGGCTCTTGCTTTCGCTGATTTCTCGGATCCATTCCTTGACCAGGCTATTTAATTTCTCCAAAATTAAAATCCTGCGCTGCAGTTCCTCTTCCTCTTCGAACACACCGAAGGGCGTCAGGGTTTCGATGAGCTTCTGGGTGAGGGCGCAGTCAGTGTCCCGGGGGGGGCCGCCACACTGATGGGGCAGGAGATGCCGTAGTGCTTGGGCGCCGGCGGGTCTGCTGCGAGCCCAGGGGTGTCACCGGAAACGGCATCATCGCTAGCGCCCGGCCCCGCCGGGCCTCAGCCCCCGCCACCGCGCTCTCCGCGGCCGCTGCCCGGTCATGATCCGCTGAGGCGGGAGGCGGCGGGCTCCTACCAGCCCAGGTCCGACCCGCTCCAGCTCCGCTCCCCGCCGCTTCAAGCGCTTCTCGGCCGGCCCTTGGGCCCCAACATGGCGCCCGGGCCCTCAGTACCACATTCTAGAACGGCCGCGGCGCACACGCCGCACGCGCGCAGGCGCGCGCGCATCGGGGACGCGCGACGCACGCACCGCCGCGACAGTGCCGCATGGAGTCAGAGTTTCCAAAGGGGGCGCCTCAGGGCGGCACTGGCGAGGTCGGTGCCCGATCAGTTCCAGCCAGCCTGGGGATCCATGGCTATGACTACTTCCTGACCTGCCGCTTCCTCTGGCCTTACAGAGCTCCGCCCACTTCAGGGGTTTTTCGGGCCCTGTCCTCAAGAATCCAGCGAGGGGCGGCCTGTTGGGGACGAATGTGGCGAGAGGGCCGCCTGCTAGGGGCCAGCCGGTAGCGCAGGCGGAACACTGGCCACTGCAGATTGGGCTGCACCGAGACCCTCTGCTCGCCCTCCTCGGTCTCGCGCACCCCATCCCCTGACCCTCCCTATGCGTCGCCCTCTGCGTCCCCCCTCCCCTCCCTCCACACCCCCCCACCCCCCCAACACACACTCCTGCCCAAACAGCTACTGCCCAAACACCCGCTTCCGGGATGATTTTTTTTTCAAACCCATACCAGCAAGTCCCAACCTCCTCTGCCTGTTTGGATGGCGTCTGTTTTCATTCTCCCTCCTCTGCTCCATCAAACTTTTTTTTTTTCTTTTTTGGGTCACACCCGGCAATGCTCCAGGGTTAATACTGGTTCTGCACTCAGGAATTACTATATGGCATGTCGAGGATGGAACGTAACGCCCAACTGCAAAGCAAACATCCTCCCCGCTGTACTTTCGCTCTGGCCTCAACCATCAAACTTTTTTTTTTTTTTTTTTTGCTTTTTTTGGGTCACACCCGGCAATGCTCAGGGGTTACTCCTGGCTCTGCACTCAGGAATTACTCCTGGTGGTGCTCGGGGGGGACCATATGGGATGCCGGGATCGAGCCTGGGCAGGCATGGGCCGGCCGCATGCAAGGCAAACGCCCTACCCGCTGGGCTATCGCTCCGCCCCAACCATCAAACGCGTTTTAACCCATGTTGTAGCCCGTAGACCTGGTCTGTTCTGTCCTGTGAGAATGGGGTCTCGGGTATAGCGGATAAGGCATATGTCTTGTATATACCGCTGAATCCAGCCAGGTCAATTCTCGGCATCACTGTGTCCCCTGAGCACTGCCAGGAATGACCCCCTAAGCCCCCTCATGTGTAACAAAAAATAAATCACAGAATGAGAGCCTTGGAGCCTGTTACCTCCTGACCCTTTCTGAGGGGCCCTCCTTGTGTCTTGCAGCTTCGGGTGCAAGTCATCTGTGACCAGGCTGACAGCAAGGTGAGGCCAGTAGGGCCCTGTCAGAGCTGGGCTGGGCTGCTGGGCTTCCACTGTGTGATACGCACCAAATGAGGAGCTCCAAGTGAACCCTTTCCCAGGGACCAGCCATGCCACTGGCACATGCCTCTGCCCTAGCGTGAGTAACTGCTGGGGTAACTGCTGGGGTCCCTGCCCACCCAGGTCCAGAAGAAGGGCCTGCAGCCACAGGGGTCAAACCCTCTCTTGCCTGTCTTCACGGCAATCACTTTCCTGCATTGAGATACTACTCCTTGCATTTGCCTCCTTCCTGCTTTCTCAGGTGCACCCACAAGGAGGCAAATCCAAGTACTCAATGAAGAAAGGTTTCCCGGTGACCCCACCGCTGCCCCACAGGAGCCGTTTTCCTGCCCAGTGTATAGCCAAGTGCATTGAGCTGGTAGGGGCAGCATGCACCAGCTCAGTAGCGTATGTCTCTCTGCTGCCCCCATCAGGAGCCCTGCTGTGGCGTCACAGCTGCCTGTGGCTGGTTCTCTGCTGCCCCCATCAGGAGCCCTGCTGTGGCGTCACAGCTGCCTGTGGCTGACCGTGATGCCTTCCCACAGCCTACCATCAGTTCATTCTGAGACTCTCACCCCAGTTCTGGGTTCCAGTTATTCACCTTCCTATCTGCCACCTTCAGAGTCTCAGAGTCTGAAGTCTCAGAGTCTGAAGGAAAGTGGGGGCAGACCCCCCTTACCACCATCCACTTACTCAGTAGTCCCCACCCCACCCCACGGCCAATTTGCCTTGCACATGGCCAACCTGCATTTGATCTCAGCATTCCACATGGACCTGAGTATACTAGGAGTTAACTCCTGAGCTCAGGGCTAGGAGTAACCCTTGAGCATCACTGGTTGTGACCCAACCCCTCCCCTGAAAAATCAGAGTTAAAAAGAGAAAAGAGGCCAGGAGGACTAGTGAATAGTTGGAAGCTCACCATAAGAGTATCTGGAGTAGCAGTTAGGATAGAGAAGGGATCAGCATGGCAATGATAGTTGGGAATGATCATTTTGGACAGGCACTGAGTGTTGAAAGTAAGTAAAGGGATCACTTGATCACTTGAATCCCGTTATTCATCGATTTGCTCGAGCGGGCGCCAGTAACATTTCCATTGGACCCTATCACATGCCAATCTAGCTCAATGGCATCTGGTTGATTCAGGAATATGAAGAGCCTCAAACCGTTCCTTCAGTGCCTTTACAAGGAAGTCAGACCATCTTGTAGGTGGGCGGCCACGTGATCTTTTGACATCCCGTGGGATCCAGTCGGTAACGGCTCTAGTCCAGCGGTTGTCTCCAAATCGCATTACATGTCCAGCCCATCTGATTTTCGATGCCTTGGCAAACGAGACAGCGTGCCTGATTCTGGAATAGCGACGGAGGTCAGAACTCCGATTCCTTCTCTCACTTGAGTGAGGCGTGATATTCCAAGCATAGCTCTTTCAATTCCTCTCTGGGAGACCCGAATAGCATTCTCATCCTGCTTTCGTAGGGCCCAGGTCTCTGAGGTGTATGTTAATGCAGGGAGAATGGTGGAGTCAAAGAGATGTGCCGGAGCCGGAGTTTCTTTTGTCCTTTTAGCTATTTCTTCGATGCCTTTGAAGGCATTCCATGCCACTCTCTTCCTCCTGCGCAGCTCAGGTTTTAGGTCGTTCATCATGTTGACTTCTCGACCTAGGTACACATAACTGCTGCATTCAGAGATGTTTGTTCCATTGAGAGTGAATGGGGCCTCAGGAACTAGTTCATTCTTCATGAACATTGTTTTCTTTAGATTCAGCTGTAGACCTATCTTTCCACATTCTTGGTTGAAGTCAGCTAGCATTTGTGCTGCTTGGCTAGTGTTTGGTGCTATTAGAACGATGTCATCAGCGAAGCAGAGGTGGTGTAGTTGCCGACCATCTATCTTCACTCCCATTCCTTCCCATTCTAATTGTCGCATGATGTTCACGAGGGTGGCACTGAAGAGTTTTGGTGAAATGGTATCACCCTCTCGAACCCCTCTTTTCACATTAATGATCACTTCTTTTGTAGAATGATGAGATCCTGGTGGTGAATCCTTAATACAGTTCGCGAAGGATCTTGATGTATTGGGTTTGAACACCCTGTTTGGCTAGGGCTTCGATGACTGCTTCAGTCTCCACAGAATCAAAGGCTTTCTGTAAATCAATGAACGTGAGACAGAGTGGCATCTTGTACTCCCTACAAACCTCAATGAGTTTGGTTACTGTGTGGATATGGTCGATTGTGCTGAATCCTTTCCGAAGCCAGCTTGCTCGCATGGTTGTCCTTCATCTAGTGTTCTGCTAATCCTGTTCAGGATGACTCGTGTAAACAGCTTGTAGATGACGGACAACGGGCAGATGGGGCGATAGTTGCCGATGTTGTGAATGTCTCCCTTCTTGAACAGTAGAACTGTCCTGCTGGTTTTCCATTGGGAGGGCACCTTACATTCGGACAGGTAGCGTGTGAAGAGCCGAGCTAGTGTATTGATGAGTACCAATGGCAGATTCTTTAGGTGTTCGGGTCTGACTTTGTCTGGGCCTGGTGCTGTTCCCTTCTTTACCGACGAGATGGCATGTCAGATTTCAGAAGGGAGAACGTTGGGAATGACATATCCATCCTGTGGAATTTGGTATGTGGGCAGGTGGATTTGGCTATCAAAGAGATTTGAGTAGAAGTCCTGGATAATCTTCTCCATTGCCTTTCTGGAAGATGTGATAGATCCATCAGGGCGTTGGAGGGCAGTCATCTTGGTCTTATAGTTGGCGAAGGACAGGCAGGCAGTGCAAATGCTTTTCCCGGCTTCTGCTGCATCTTCCAGTATTTCTGCTCTTCTCTCTTTGAGGTCTTCTTTTATCGCTTCTCTGCACCGTTTAGCAAGCTTGGACGTTAGCATTTGGTCTCCCGAGGCTCGCGCCTTGCCACGTTGGCGAATGAGCTCAAGAGTTTCTGAAGACAAGCGTCCTTTTGTGTCTTACTCTCGGCATTCTTCGCACAATCATGGAGGTGCTGAACCAGTCGGTTGTATTCTTCATCGATGTCATCAATGATGGTATCTTCCCATGTTGCTGCAATGGTGCCAAAGAGTTTCCAGTCGGTGGTGGTTCTGGGAGTTCTCTTCTTAAACTTTGCAGCCTTTTCTTCCCGTTCGGGAAGTAGAATTTTGCACGAAGGAGACGGTGGTCCGATCCTGGTTGGAATTTGGGGACGACAGCAACATCGGTCAGACAAAACCGTCGATTGAAGATGATGTGGACAATTTCATTGTGGAACTGTCCGCCAGGAGATTCCCATGTCCAACGTTTCCAAGTAAAGGGATGGACTGTGTAATCTTTCAGTACCATAAGGTGGTGTGCTAGGGAGGGAGGAAGAAGAGAGGGAGGGAAAGAGAGAAAGAGAGAGAGAGAGAGAGAGAGAGAGAGAGCCTGGAGGCCAGAGCAATAGTACCATTTGCCTTACATGCAGCTGACCCAAGTTCGATCCCCAACATCCCATATGGTCCCCTGAGCACGACCAGGAGTAATTCCTGAGTGCAGAGCCAGGAGGAGGAACCCTGAGCATCACTGACCCAAAAGAACAAAAAAGAAAAAAATAACTGCCATAGAGGTGGCATGGCGGGGGGAGGGAAGACGGGGACACAGGTGAAGTGACTGTGAGAGAACACTGTATGACTGAAACCCAATCACGCATAACTTTGTAACATCTCACTGTGAGTCACTACAAATAAAAATGATTAAATTTCTAAAAGGCAGAGAGAAAATGCTCCTGACCCAGTAGGGCCCATGCCAACAGTCAGACCAATCAGCAGCGCGAAGGGCCAGTGCGGGCCCTGCCTGACCTCTGGCCCAGCGGGCATCCCATCTGCAGTGCCAGCTCAGCCCAAAGAGCTCAAGCCTCAAGTCTACCACCTTGACTCTGACCTTAGCAGTAACTGAGGGGTGGGCTGAGGTCCGTTTCCACACCACCCATAAGCAACAACTGTTCACTAGTCCTCCTGGCCTCTTTGCACTTGGGGTTTGGCTTATACTTCTCAGTCAGTGGGTGCCGCTGCCTGCAAGTGCCTACGTCCTCTTCTCCCAGCTTGTGGCTACTGCCGCTTCTGAGGTCACAGACCTGTCTCACTTATGGGTGCTGGCACAGGGCCCCCACCACCACCCAGGGACAGCCTCCACTGGCAATCCTTCCTTGACTCGATTCTCTCTGCCATCCAGGCCTTCAGTGCCTGCCCAGGAGGGACCCCATGGACCCTTGTCCATGAACAGAAACCATCCCAGTGGCCTGATCCTCTCTAAGAGACACCAACCCTCCCCTTCAAGCCCATCAGCCACCACTGGCCACCTCTACCCTCTCACTGCCACCCTCTGCCCCTCAATATATCATCTTGGTGCACAGAGAGAAACAAGACCAGGCTAAGGAACTTCTAAAAGTGTCTCAGGAGGGTTTTAAGTCACTTACGGTGAGTGTAAAAAGGCTCAGCAGAGATAGCACATTGGTAAGTTATCTGCCTTGTGTGCAGTCACTCTGGCTAAATCCCTGACACCACATTGCCCCCAACCCCCATCCCCATGAGACCACTGACAACAGGACAGCCACCAACATACACTCAGCCCTGGGGAAGACCCCGACCTGAGCAAACGTGACAGTGACCGAGAAATGTGGCATCACACAGCTAAGGGCAGATGCCCAGCATTTCTGAGCACCCCCTCAGCCCCTCGGTCCAGGCACTCTGTGTGACAGGCACGGTCCCTAAGGCCTAGCCCTGTTGCCACGATGATCCCTGCACACACATGTTCCCCAATGCGGACAGAACACTCCATGGCGCCATGTCCCTCTGCCCAAACCCTGTGTGCTGACCACTGTGTCCCCCTCAGGGCTTTCTCAGACTAAGGCAGCCAAGGGTATTGTCCCTCAGAGCCAGAGCAGGGGGCTCTTGTTGCTTTTTTTTGTGGGTTTTGTTTTTGCTTTTTTTGCTTTTTTGGGTCACACCCAGTGATGCTCAGTAGATGCCCTAGCTCTACTCAGGAATTTACTCCTGGCGGTGCTTGGGGGACCATACAGGATACCAGGGAATTGAACCCAGGTCAGCTGCGTGCAAGGCAAATGCCCTATCTGCTGGACTATCCCTCCGACCCCCTCTTTGCCAGTATGAAATGGAATGTAGGAGTTTCCTTCTCCAGCCAGCTTCAAACTCCACAATCAGACCCGGCTGCAGAATTCCGGGAGACGTTGAAGGTATCTTATCAACCCTGGCCGCCAGCATTCTGTCTGCACCAAGAGGAAGTCACATCCAAGCCAGGGGAAGCATCACCCCCAGATAAAAGGGGGTGCGAGGGCAGGTGGCTTCCTTCATCCATGATAAGAGGTGCCAAGGGTAGAAGAAAGAGTTTCAAATGGAAAGGACCACCCAGAGGTTGGGGTGTCTGTGGATGGTGGGTTGGACCTTTACAGAGTCAAATCCACTCTCCCACGCTGCAGTCATGGTTCCAGGCTCCCCCTCCATCTGCTACCATCTCCCTGGCCCCGCCCCAAAGGAAATGGATTTTATCCAAGGTCCAATGGCAGCAAGCAACCGGCACATGACTGAGGGGTTCCCTCACCTCCATCCAGAGATCAGAGCCCACACCTCTATCTGGGTGGGCGCACACTCTAGGCGCACACTCTGGGTGGGCGCACACACCACAGGGTCCAGCACTGTCCACAGGGTCAAGCACCACCCACAGGTCCCCTTTATCACTCTGGGCCAGATGGGCTGCCTCTTGGGTGGACAGTGCCCTGAGCCTCAGGGGCATCCGCAGCTTAACAAATGCACTTGACCCAGGTGCTGCGTGAGATCTTGGCGACCCAATCTCCTGGTCCCAGAGGGCACTAGACACTGGCAGTGCCTCTGGCATTTCTGGGCACCCCTGGCTTCCAGCAGTAGAGACTAGGTGCCACCCAGGCTAATGCACAGAACCCGCCCATCGCCATGCCCCTGACCAACCGACCTCTTTATCCTCTTTATCCTCAGCGCTAGCTGGGCTCAGACCATGCTACCTCCTGCCCAGGAAGCTCATGGCTCCATCAGTTCATCTAGGGAGACACGCCCAAGCCTCTCAGGGAGAGCTCCTGTCCTCCTCCCACGTAGGCCAGGACGTGGAGGACAACAGCCACCCCAAGGTCACACGCAGCCCAGATCCAGCACTGGATCTTAAGCCCAGGGCTCCCAGCCACACCCATTCCAAAGCTGCTGAAGAACACTGGGGACTGGTGTGGGTCCAAAGGGCAATGGCACGCCTGGGAATGCAGCCTAGCCTGTGTCACCATATCCAGAGCAGATGGGCTCGCTCCCAATACAGGAGACACTCCACCACCTGTCCCTGAGAGTGAACAAGGATCCCGGGGGCTTAACCACAATGAACTTATCACCAAGAGACTGCCCTCCAGGTGCATACCAGCTCTCAGGGCTATGGACACACCTGTCAGCATGCAGCATCTATGATGACCTGTGACCACACACCTACGAGCACACACCTGCTCCCACACATAGGCAGCACTCACTGACCAAGCGACCACTGCACATCTGTTTCTGGCCCATCTGCCTCCTCACCTGCAGTCATGGTGTCCACGTCCCGGGCAGCCAGCTCCTCCACATCTGACCGCCGTCGCGGCTCAAACCTCCGGGCCAGGCCTTCCCGGGGTTTCCATAGCTCCTGAACCAGGAGGGGCTTCTCATGGTCCCCAAACACCAGAAGGCCTTCAGGCCGCCACTGGTGCCCGCCGCCACCTGTCTGGCCCACCACATCACAGAGCACGAAGTGGCGGCGCACTCGGGACTCAGTGCATAGCGCTCAGCGCCTCCTTCACCAGCTCGCCAGGCACTTCGGCGCCCCAGTGGCCAGGGCGGCTCTTGTAGTGGGCACCCGAGCACACGCTGTCCCCAAACACCTTCAGCACTCCGGGCGCAGAGAGCTGCGTGGACAGCTCAGCAGGGTCGTCGCTGGCACCGGGCTGCAAGGGGCATCCAGGCCACGGGACTTGGAGCTCAGCGTGCGCGACAGCACACCACTCAGCAGCTGGCTCTGGCGCTTCAGTCTGCGGCGTGGATGGTGGCGACATGACCAAGTGGGTCCCATAGAACATGGTGCGGGGCTCTGGAGGGTCCTGGGGGAAGAAGCAGGAGCTGCTATAAAGGACACACTGGGGTCCAGAGTGGCAGCACAGTGGGGAAGGCGCTTGCCTTGCAGCGCCAACCCAGATTCATTCCACAGCAAAATGCAGGTCCTCAGGCCTGCTGGTGACCCTCAGCGCAGGGCCAAGAGTCAGTGTGGCTCAAAGGGTAAATAAAGGCAGAGCTCGGGCTTGCCCCCAACCCATCCTGATCCCACAGGGTGCCTGAAGGCGGCATAGCCACAGCCTGGGGAACCAGAGGGAGCCAGCCTGTGTGCAGGATGCCCTCAGATGCTCTCTGGAGGTGTGTGATCACCAGGTCACCAGGAGACAGCTGCAGGGCAGGCCCACAGCCAGGACAGGGCGGATTCCACAGGGCTGCCAGTGTGGGAAGTCATCATGGCCTACAGGGAGGAAGCCACGGGGTAAGGTGAGGGCGACTCCCGCCTTGTGCTCCCAGCCTGGATTGTGGGTGATTCACATGCCTTTGCACACTCTGCTCACACATGCATACATACACTCACCTATGCACACACGTGTGCACTCACATCACACATATACACTCATGCACATGCTTACACATTCACAATCATGCACATGCACACAGACACACACACGTGTGCACACTCATGCATGCACACATGTGCATACATACACACGTGTGCACTCACACATGCACACATTCAAAGGGCACACTCACAAGCATACACTCACACCCACATTCATACATGCGCACATACACTCACATGCGCACATTCATACACACATGCACACTCACACATACATGCACACATTCAAACACACACATGCAGATGCTCACATTCATACACACATGCATAAACATACAAACACACACGAACATGAACATGTGTATACAAGCGTGTGCACATTCAAATACATCCACACAGGGCCCGGGGACCCTGGGCGCAGCACAGCAGAGGACTGTGCAGAAGGAGGGCTGGAATGCGGCCTCCGCCCACTGTGCCCAGCCCGGCAGAGACGCCACTTCTCATCCACCGACACTGCTCTGCTCTGGGTCACAGAGTCCCACGTGTGAGTTTGCTGGATGCTGTGTCCCTAGGGCTCACCAGACTGGGCGGTGCAGGAGGGGCAAAGCACAAGGAAGCCTGCGTCCCCATTGTGGCTCTTGTCCTCCACAAGACCAGAGCACAAAGAGCCTCCAGCAAACTCTGTCCCCAGGTCAGCAGTGCCCTGAGCGTGTGTTCAGCTGCTCCTGGCCCACCGCTGGACAGGACTCCTGGGAGGCCTGAGACCCCAACCCGGGGGACCTGCACATCTGGGCTTCTCCTGCCTCCCACCCAGCACGAGGGTGGGGAGCAGACCTCCGCTCTACTCAGGCCCTCCAAAACCAGCTCCGGCCACAGATGTCCTCAGAGGGACCCTAACTCTACACAGCTTTTCCGAGAGCTGCCCACCCAGGACTGGGCTTCACCCTGCAGTGCTCAGGCAGGCATAAACCCAGATCCCTATCCCAGAGATGCTCAGACCGGGAGTGCTCAAGCACGCTCCCCTATCCTGGGGCGCTCAGGAAGGCCCCCACCTGGGGGAGGCGCTCAGGCAGACGGTAGCTCATGAGGTCTCCTACATGCATGGCCTCGGGACTGGAATGCACGTCACACGGCTCCGTGACCCGCTTGGACAAGGAGTGACTGGGCTGGGGGGCATGCCAGCAACTCACTCGCATGCCTCCCACATGCTCCCCAGGACCCCCCCAACCCTGCGTGGACAATGGGAGCATAGAAGGCAGGAGGAAGCTGAAGGTCGAGCGCAGCTCTGCAGGCAGGGGCCGCCAGCCTCCACAGTCACCAAGCACCACCAGTGGGGCCTCCAAACCAAGCAGATGCTGGGGAGTCCACGTGCGCAGCAAGGTTGCCCATGGGGCTGACAGGCCCTAGGGCTAGGGAGGAAGGAAGGGGTACTGGCCCCGGGCTTCGGCTGGGACTGGGGCTTACACAATTTTACTCAAAAAACAAAAAAGCAGGCCGGCCAGGGGGCAGCTCCCAGGGGAACCTCTTTTAGGCAGATCCCCGGGAGGAACGACAAGAAAATCTCATTAACTGCTCAGCCCTTCTTCTGGGGGCACCTCTCTCGGTGGCCTTTCCCAGGGGCTCCGTCCCCTTCTGCAGGCAGGGTCCAGCCCATGTGGTCGCACTCGCTTTTCCAACAGGCAGGAGGCTGGCAGGCAAGTGCCCACCGGCCTTCGGGGATAGGACGTGCCCTTCCCACACCAGCTCTCTCCTCATTCCCACACTCGCTCGCGGGAAACAGCTGGGAAGCTGGCTGTGGCTTCACTCGAAAATGTTTTCCTCTGGGGCTGGGGAAGAGGAAAACAAGGCCATGTCCCCCTGGCCAGCAGCGCAGGGGCGTGAGGTCAGGGCCGGTTGCCAATGGGTGGAGGGCCGTGGCGGCTGGCTCTGCAGTGTGGAATCCACTAATCCACCAGGACCCAGCAGCCAGGGGAATTCATCCACAGCCCCATCCCACTAGGCCCCAAACCCACTCAGACAGTCCAGCTGAGAGGCCAAGCACACCCAGTTTAATCAGATGTCAGGAGACGCCGTGGGACGCAGCGCGGGGCCAGCTCCTCTTTGGAATGCTGAGTGTCCCGCGCTGTCCGCAGACACCTGCAATCAGGGCGACTTGGGAAATTCTTTGGGGCCATTCAGGTTAGCCAAACACTCCACCAGGGCTGGGCTGCCCGCCTGGCGGCACGGGGCTGGAAACAGGCAGACTAAAAGTGGGGGTGGTCGGAGCACTCCAGTTCAGCATCTGTGTCCCGGGGGGCACGCTTGTGGGGGCACAGGAATAACGGGGAGGGGGCGGCACAGGAATAGCGGGGGGGGGGGGCGACAGCAACAGCGGGGGGCGACAGCAACAGCGGGGGCGACAGCAATAGCGGGGGCGACACAATAGCGGGGGGCGACACAATAGCGGGGGCGACAGCAATAGCGGGGGCGACAGCAATAGCGGGGGCGACCCAACAGCGGGGGGCGACCCAACAGCGGGGGCGACCCAACAGCGGGGGCGACCCAACAGCGGGGGCGACCCAACAGCGGGGGCGACCCAACAGCGGGGCGACGCTCTCCGCCCACGCGATTACGGACCGTGCTGCGGCGGCAGCAGGGAGCGCGCGGGCGCGGCGGGTGTCTGGCCGCCCCCGGCGGGAAGGTGCGGGCGGGCTCCCCTGCCAGGCGGCCTGAGGGACACGGAGGCCCCGGGGTTGGGGGACGGACCACCGCGGGCACGGAGGGCCGGGGTGGCCGCACACCCTGAACCGCTACGGGCTGGGCAGCCGGCGCCCACCCGCCTTGGGGTCCCGCCCCTGGGGCCGAGCAGCCGTTTCCCAGGCAACCGCACAAGCCTGGCCCGGGCTGGGGGCGGGGGGCAGGGGGACTCACCCCCGAGCGGCCCCGCTGCCCCGAGCGCGCGCCCGGGGCCTCCCGGCTCGGCCTGAGCCCCGCATTCCCGGCCTCCCTCCGCCGAGCGGCACCCACGCCCCACCTCGCGCACCCCGCACTCACCACCAGCACAGTCTGCCGCTGCCGCCGCGTCCCGCGCGGCTCCACGCCCGCCGTTAGCGCAGCGCCACCCCGGAGAGCTCCGCGGGGCGCCTCCTGCCGGCCGAGCAACGGACGGGGCGGGACGGACTCGGGGGGCGGGGCTGGGGGCAGGGCCTCCGGCACGAGGTCCGGCAGCGGGGCCTGTGGGCGGGCCTCGGGAACTAGATCTATCTGGGGCGGGGCCTAATGGGCGGGACCTCAAAGGAAAAGGTGGGGGCTATTGGGCGGAGCCTCAGGAAGTTGATCTGTCTTGGAGGCATAGGGGGAAGATCTGGGGCGGGGCCTAATGGGATCTGGGCGGGGCCTTGGAGCGGGGAATGAGTAGGGGATGGAGCCTGTGGATGGCGGGATTAATGCATTGGGCCCAGGTCTCCAGGAGGGCCCCACGATGGGCGGGGCACCACCAAAAGTGGGTCTGGAGGCAGGCCTCTACTGAGGGCTGGTGTCCTGGGTGGGGCCTTGAGGGAGGGCGGGCAGTAGGGAAGCGTGGGGGCGTGGCCTCGTCAGTAGGCGGGGCCAGTGCCGCTCCCTGGGGACACTTTCCAGCCTCAGACCCTGGACTGTGGGTGGCTGTGCGGCATCTGACTGTGGATGGGCCTAAGGAAAAGAGGAAGCAAAGTGAAGAAAGGGGCTTTCCGGAGGGCTGACCTGGTATCTGACTGCTCGCCATCCAAGGGGGACCAGCTTGGCAGTTTTCGTCTCTCCGGTAGTGGCGTCCCCGGCAGCCAGGTTTAAATGACAAACCCGACTGTGGCACTGGTCTGTTTAAAGCGCTGCAAACGGGGCCAAGTCAGCCCCAGGGCTCTGGCCCAACAGCCCTGCTTGGGTAACTCGCTCTAAAAGGAAGTCCTGTCCTTAGGGCTCATTCTGGCACCAATCCGGGGGCTGGGGTTTCACCCTGAAAAAAGGCTTCTCACAGACAGGCCCATTTGTCCCCTGCCAGCCTGCTCCACACTGGAAGATCCACGCGGGCTCAGACAGGAGGAAGAAGCGATTGAACCCGGAAACGAACCTTTGTGGCCTCAGCGGTCCCGCAGTGGGGCACCTCCAGAGCAGCTCTAAATGAGGCTTCTTGGGGGCTTCTCAGGCTTCTACCACACATAACCCCTTTTCGCCTGAGAGCCCAGTTTTGTATAGGAATATCAAATAGGCACACAACTCACTTATAATGGATCACAGAGAGATTCATATTTATTTACTTATTTATTTTGGACTGGGGACCACACCAGAAGATGCCCAGGGGTTAGTCCTGGCTCTGAACTCAGAAATCACTCCTGGTGGTACTGAGGGAGACCATATGGGATGTCAGGGATTGAACCCAGGTCAGCTGCATGCAAGGTAAAGCGTTCTACCCACGTGCTATCTCTCCAGCACCCCTTGTGTAACTTTTAAAGTCGGTCTGAAAATGAATCACATGGGCCCGAGTGGTAGTACAGCAGTTGTGAGACTGGTCGCCCAGGGTCTTCTGGAACGTGGAGCACTGCACACTCAGTCCACAGCTTGTGTCGGTGCCTGGGTCATTTGCCATCACGCCCTTAAGGGCCAAGCTTGCCAGAGCCTGTTCTGCAGAGCCAGACATACCAACTTCCAGGTCCTTCCTCTGTGTCACACTGATGCTGCTGCCTTGGCATTGGAACCTTGTCGCATGCCTGTGTCCTTCCTCCCGTGCAGGAAGCAAGACTCTGGATGGAGCTGGGCGTGTGCATTCACCTTCCCGAGGTCTCTCACCCTGGTCTGCATGTGGCTGCCCTGCGTGAGACTGTCCCTGCCTCCTCTTCTCAACATCTGTCATGTTGGATTAGGGTCCTTCCTAATGGGCTTATTCCAATGTAATCGCTTCTTGATGAGCCAGGGCAGGTTCTGGCAAGCAGAGAGCTCCGTTCACTGCTTACCCAGTCAGAGTGGGGTGGCCACTTGCTTCCATGGGCCCTGGCTCACCTGTAGTTTACAGGCCCCTAGAAGGGCCTCTTACGCTGAAGGGGGCTGACCATTAGCCTGCCCCCACGTAAGATTTCCTTCTACCCACCCCGCTGACCCTCCATCCCCCTGAATCCCTGCTGCAGGGTCCCAGCCAGCAAAGGCCCCTGGCAGATGCTGAGCCTAAGAAACATTGAGGATGAGGACAGCTATCGTGGGCTTGGGGCACGTTGTTGCATAGTGACAGGATGGCCTCTTACGGGAAGGCCTCTCCGACCCCTAGCATGACTCACGCCCTTCCTGCATCCCACTGCCTTGGCCTGCCGTTCCCATTCAACCAGGCTGATCTCGAATGGAAAGCAGAGGTGCCCCCTGCTGTGAGCTCCCAGGCACCTCCAGCTGACCTAGAGCGACCCCAGCTTCAGCTGGCAGGTGTGTCCCTCTCCATCACAGACCATACCCCCAATCTTGTCTTCAGAACCCCCTCCAGTGCTCATCCCGTTAAGTCTTTGCATGCAATGCTGGCCCCTCCCATCCTCCCAGCACTGGAGCCTGAACATGGTGTGTCCTGAACACGCCCCAGTGGGCCACCACGCCCCATTTCCATGAACTCAACTGCTATCAATTCCCACATTTCCTGCAGCTCGAGGAGGCCACCCACCTCCTGGCTCCTGCCTGCCTCACAGGTGCGTGATGCATTCTGGTACGATGAATAAGTGCAGGAATGACTAAATGCCCACTCAGCCCCTGAGGTGAGGCCCAATGTGTGGGGCTGGGAATGTAGCTCAGGGGGAAAGAGCACGTGCCTGAATATGGAAGGTCCCAGGTTCAACCCCTGGCCCCCACATAACCTGAGGCATCTTGGCAAAGAAATAGGAGGGCACTGGGCCCTTCCGCAAGTGTCTGAACTGCAACACTGTGTCTCTGGAAATGCAGGGGGAAACCGCAGCACTGGGCTGGGCTGGTACTTCAAAGGGCCGGAGTACTTGCTTTGCATGAGAGAGCCCAATTGGGCCTCAGCACTGCATAGTCCCCGAACGCTGCCCAGGAAGCAACACCCCTGCACCCTGTGGGGTAGCACCCCCCTACTAGATCCCCACACCCCCACCAAAGAAAAAACATTGCGTGAGTGTCCCTCAGGGCCACCAGGGGGCAGCAGAGCCCAGACTCCCTGTAGGGACGTGCAGAGGAGCCCTGGGGCTCTCCAGCCCTGTGGAGACAGAAGGGAAAAAGCCGAGACTGCAGTTACCAGCCTTGGCGGGGGCCCGCGGGATGGACAGGCAGCAGGAACGGGACTCCGGGGCCTGGAGAGGAGAGGCAGGAGGCAGCGAGCCAGCAAGAGGGTTTGGTCCCTGAGTCTCTTCCAGACTGCATCAGCGGGGTGGAGGAGCCAGAGGTGACTTCATCCTGGCATTCCAGCTGGGAGAGATCAGCCCACACCCCGTGTGGACCGGCCGCAGTGTGGTCTGGCCCTCCTGTCCATGTGTCAGCCTGGCGAGCTCACACTCACTCCTGCCTGCAGAAATGTGCAGCATCTTCAAGGACTGGTGCCTCACGGGTACTGGGGCGGGGGCACTGCAGGAGGATGGGTGGCTGACACTCGCAGGCGCCGCTGAGGAGTGGGCGTGTGGCAGTGGCTTGTGTGAAAATGAGAAAACACCGATCTAGGGGCCGGAGCGATAGCCCAGCAGGTAGGGCGTTTGCCTTGCACGCGGCCGGCCCATGCTGGCCCAGGTTCAATCCCCGGCATCCCATATGGTCCCCCGAGCACAGCCAGGAGTAATTCCTGAGTGCAGAGCCAGGAGAAACCCCTGAGCATCGCCGGGTGTGACGAAGAAAGAAAGAAAGAAGGAAGGAAGGAAGGAGGAAGGAAGGAAGGAAGGAGGAAGGAAGGAAGGAAGGAAGGAAGGAAGGAAGGAAGGAAGGAAGGAAGGAAGGAAGGAAGGAAGGAAGGAAGGAAGGAAGGAAGGCAGGCAGGCAGGCAGGCAGGCAGGCAGGCAGGCAGGCAGGCAGGCAGGCAGGCAGGAAGGCAGGAAGGAAGGAAGCGGGCGGGGCGAAAGAAAGAAGAAAGAAAGAAAACACCGATCTACTTTTGGCCCGGTTCCCTGAACCCAGAGTCCTGTCCCTCTCTGGCTCCTCGGGATCACCCAGTATGTCAGGAGTGACCCCACCCAGCGATGCTCAGATGTAACTCCTGGCTCTGTGTCCAAGGTCACTCTGGGAATGCTTGGAGGACCATACTGTGGTACAGGAGATCAAACCCAGGTCAGCCACGTGCAAGGAGTGCACCCTCCCTCCTGGACTATCACCCAAGCTGCAGACCAAAAGGCACTTTGGGGCAGAGTGATAGTCCAGTAGGGAGGGCGATTGCCTTGCATGCAACCGACCAGTGTTTGATCCCCGGCATCCCATATGGTCCCCCAGCACCGCCAGGAGTAATTCCTGTGTGCAGAACCAGGAGTAACCCCTGAGCATAGGCAGGTGTGACCCAAAAAAGAAAAAAGGGGTGAGCTGTGTTAGCCAGGGCTCACAGCAAGCCTGGCTTCTTTATATGGTCCCCGTGTGCTCTTCTCTCATGGCTGGGTCGGGGGTCCATGGGAGGTAGGGCCCACCCCCACCTCCTGCTGCTCCTGGGAGGTAGGGCCCACCCCACTTTCTGGTGCTGCAGAGTTTGTGCAGGCCCTGAGGGGTGAACTGAGCTATCGCCCCATTTCTACACAGGGAAGGCTGAGCTGGAGCCTGAGAACGCCTGGAACTCAGCACACCACCCCTAACCGTGCAGCCCTCCCCAGGACCCGCAGTCCTGAGAGCTGAGACCCCGCCTCCACATGCCATCGGCCATGGTCCAGGCACCCCCACCCCACACACAGGGCACACTGGTGGCAGGAGAGACTCAACCACCAGACCTCACACCCTTCCCTCCGCTGGGGCTTCCATCCCCCAATCTCCCTGGGCTAAAGGCCTGTTAGCAGACAGGGGGCTGATGGCCCACTGCTGCGTGTGACAGACTGAACACTGCTTTCCCACAGGGCCCAAGAACTGGGGTTTCATCCAGAGCACCCTGGGCCCACAGAGGCTGACAGACCGGTCACTGGTGCTGGGTCCACAGCCCTGAGCCCTGGGAAGCCCTGCTCAGGCTCCTGCAGACTCTGGGTGGTGTAGCTGACCTGGACACTGAGCCCTGAGCCATGTGGCCGACTGACCCAGACAGAGGGCTCTGCAGGGAACAGGGCAGGCACAGGATGGGCAGATGGCACAGCAGCGCAGAGTCAAAGGGCCACCAGGAGGTGGCAGATGGCATGAACGAAAGGCACCGTCCAGTCACTATTGAAGAAACCAGTCCCAGACATACCCGCCAGCCTCCAGCTAGGGACCCTCGGTGTTGAACAGGCAAGGACTAGACAGGCCCAGGTCAGAAGGCAGCCGTCAGGCCTGAGAGAGCCTCCCCCTCCCCACAGACAGTGACCCCAGGGCCAGGTGGGCAACACCCTACATCCTAGACGGGGAGTGTATTGTCTAAGGGACTGAGAACCAGTTGCAGTGGACAGGTTTTCCCAATAGCCACAGGAGTCTGAACAGGCTCGGGGTGAGATGAGTCAGACCCCGAAGGATAGACCCTTGGAAACCCACTCAAAAGAAGTCTCTAGGGGCGCAGTGATATTCAAGCAGGTAGGGCATTTACCTTGCATGCAGCCGGCCCGGGTTCGATCCCTGGCATCCCATATGGTCCCCCGAGCACCCCCAGGGGTAATTCCTGAGTGCAGAACCAGGAGTAACACCTGAGCATTACCGGTGTGACCCAAAATAAAAAAGAAAGCAAAGAAAACAAAGGGGTCTTTAGAGGCGCTATATCAACAGGGACAGGAAGTGGTGGGGCCAGAAGGAGAAAGTTCTGGAGCTAGCCAAGTGGCTCTGGAGACCAAAGTCAGGATCTCATACACAAGAGGTGTTTGCTATGGACAAGGTGTTGGGTGCACGTGTCCTGCCAACACGCAGACAAGGAGTGACTCTGGAGGCCTGGGCACAGCCAAAGACAGGCACAGGACCTCGTGGCATGCACCTCCCAACTAAGTCCCGCTGAGGGGGCAAGGCTATAAGGGGTGTGAACAGGGAGGACCTGATGGACCACTGGCAGCATTGAGCGCCCTGCAGTGCCAGACCTAGCAAGCCAGCAGCTCTGTCCAGGGACACCCAGGAAACAGTTTCGCAGAGTCACCACTGGGTCAGTCCTTAAAGCATCAGTCTGAGAGTCTGACCAGTACTCCAGGGTCTGTCCAAGGAGAGGGGACGAGGTGAGTTCTCACTGTGGGCCCTTTACCCCGCACCTCCCAGGATGGTGCTGCCCCCTAAACCGTGTCCCCTGCAACAGCCCTGAGGCCATCTCTGGGAACCAGAGAGGGAGGAGCAGGAAAGAGGGGTGCGGAGAGAGTGGGTGGAGCAGAGAGGGGCTGGGCACACACCAGGGTGTGCAGGAGGCAGTGAAGATAAGGAGGGCGACTATGCAGTTGACGTGCCTTCAATGCTTCCCAGCCTATGGAGAGGCAGGGTGGCACCAGGGTGTGCTAGGCGCCCGTGGCTGCTGGTGGAGCTCCTCTGTCTGTGGCCGAGGATCTGAGTCAGGCTTCCTGCTGGCACCTTGAGGGGGACCCGCAGCCCCTGTGAGAGCAGCTCTCAGGGTGGGGGTTCCTGGTCATGGATTTAGTGTTGGGTTTTGCCCCTTTCTGGGGGTACACAGGAGACCTGGCCCCTGCCAGAGACTGTCCATCTTTCCACGTAGCTGGGACTGGGAGCTGAGCTGGGCAACCCCAGGTTACCTCCCGCCATGCCTCAGATACAGATGCCAGCACCTGGCAGGGACCACTCTTTGTGGACCCAGGCCTTCACCCCTGCACTGTTCTGTTTCAGACTGAAGAAAGGTGATTTACTGCATCATCTGGGGCTCAGGCACCATTTGTAGGATCCAGACCCCGTTGGAAAGGGCTGGAGGAGAGGAAGCACCATGGATGATCAGTGAAAGCAGACTGTGCCGGATTCCTTTGTGTCCCTGGTCAGCCCACAGAACCCAGATCAGTTCTCAGGGGCCACAGCCGACTGTGGGACCCTGAGCACAGCCCATCCCCTCAGCACGAGTCTCACCCCCGACACCAGTGACCTGCGACCTGGTCACCATGCTAGTGATGGGCCAGTGCCCAGGGCAGAAGCTAGAGGTGTGCACTGCCAGGTGGACAGCTATTGCCCAGTGGCAGCATGGACAGTCTGTGAGGGCACCATGCAGAGGGGAACAGGCCAGCACCATGAACATATACCTACACAGGGTCCTGGCATCAGAGTTACAGGGGTGGAGAGGACAGGGGTCGGGGCAGAGGGTATGAATGATCAGGGTTTGGGTTTGGGTGGGCAATAGTGAGCTGCAGTGTCTGCTGTGGCTGGTGGCACTGAACAGGACCTGGCCAGTGGGTTTGTATACATATACCCTTTTATAAAGAATGTGTCACGGGGCCGGAGCAATAGCCCAGCGGGTAGGGCGCTTGCCTTGCACGCGGCCGGCTCATGCCGGCCAGGGTTCGATCCCCGCATCCCATATGGTCCCCGAGCACCGCCAGGAGTAATTCCTAAGTGCAGAGCCAGGGGTAACTCCTGAGCATCGCGCGGGTGTGACCCAAAAAAAAGCAAAAAAAAAAAAAAGGGGGCCGGAGCAATAGCCCAGCGGGTAGGGCGTTTGCCTTGCACGTGGCCGGCCTATGCCGGCCCGGGTTCAATCCCGGCATCCCATATGGTCCCCGAGCACCGCCAGGAGTAATTCCTGAGCACAGAGCCAGAAGTAACCCCTGAGCATCGCCGGGTGTGACCCAAAAAGCAAAAAATAAAAAATAAAATAAAATAAAGAATGTGTCACTTGTCACTTGTCTTCCCGTTGTTCATCAATTTGCTCGAGTGGGCTCCAGTAACGTCTCCATTTGTTGGGAATGAGATCCATTATTGTTACTGTTTTTGGCACATCAAGTACACCACAGGTAGCTTGTCAGGCTCTGCTGTGGCTCTGGGTTCATCCCAGGGAGCCCAGTCAAGGATGTATGCACACAAATATGTTTTACTATTTTAGTGGGTGGGCTTCACCCAGGCTTCACCCAGGCTTCCTTCTGGCTCTCACTCAGGGATCACTCCTGGTAGGGCTGAAGGAACCATGTGGGGTGCCAGGGATGGAGACCCTGAATGACCTTGTGCAAAGGTCTGCCCTCTTTACTGTATCTCTGGCCCTTTATACTCTTTTTAAAAATTAAAAGCAGGGGGCTGGAGTGATAGCCCAGTGGGTAGGGCATTTGCCTTGCACGCAGCCGGCCTGTGCCAGCCTGGGTTCAATCCCTGGCATCCCATATGGTCCCCAAGCATCGCCAGGAGTGATTCCTGAGTGCAGAGCCAGGAGTAGCCCCTGAGCATCACCGGTGTGACCCAAAAAGCAAAAATAAATAAATAAATAAAATAAAATAAATAAATAAAAATTAAAAGCAGGGGGACCAGAGCGATAGCCCAGCGAGTAGGGCATTTGCCTTGAATGCGGCCGGCCTGTGCCGGCCCGGGTTCAATCCCGGGCATCCCATATGGTCCTCCGAGCACCGCCAGGAATAATTCCTGAGCGAAGAGCCAGGAGCAACCCCTGAGCATTGCCAGGTGTGACCCAAAAAAAGCAAAATAATAATAATAATTAAAAGCAAAAAATAGAAATTAAGATACAGATCCTAATACCTACTCTGCAGAATTATCAGAAAGGTTGGGGAGTTTTCTCTGAGGGTGTCCAAAATATGGTAAGCCACTAGAAAAGAGCTGCTGCCATGACATTGTGAGGTTCCTCACAGCCACCTGCGAGCCAGAGGCTCATCCCTCTGTCTTGCCTCAGGCCTTGACCCAGCACTTACCCCAGGGTGAGGGTCCCGTACCTAAGGTGAGTTCCTTCCACAAGAGGGTGTGGGACACAATGGGGACCATCAAGAGCCCAGAGAGGCCAAGGCTGTCAATCCAGGTAGAAACGGGCTTCCAGGGTTTCATCAGATGGAAATGGAAGTCGCTGTCTGTATCTGCAAGGCAAGCGCCCTACCCGCTGGGCTATCGCTCTGGCCCCTAGCTTCTTCTTCTTCTTCTTCTTCTTTTTTTTCTTTGGGTCACACCCGGCAATGCTCAGGGGTTTCTCCTGGCTCTGCACTCAGGAATTACTCCTGGTGGTGCTCGGGACCATATGGGATGCGGAGATCGAACCCAGACCGGCTTGGGCCAGCCACATGCAAGGCAAATGCCCTACCCGCTGGGCTATCGCTCTGGCCCCCTAGCTTCTTCTATAAATATAGATTTATATGTTCATTAACATAGTTTTATGCCCTGTTCATCAATAAATGCTGGATTTAGAGATGACTACAAGAGTGCTACCCACACGGCAGAGCCTGGCAAGCTACCTGTGTTGTATTTGATATGCCAAAATACCAGTAACAAATTTAGACCTCATTCCCATGACCTGATGGAATGGTTTGAGGCTCTTTATGTCCCTCGAGCAAGCAGGTGCCCTTGGGCTCTACTTGCATGAGACAGGACATATGGAGATGTTACTGGTGCCCGCTCGAGCCAATCGATGATGAACGGGAAGACAGTGATACAGTGATGAAATTATGAAATTGGTCCAGTTCTGCCCGAACTCCCATTGTGTCTGCTCCGAGATTCCCCAAGGGCAGGGACCAGCTCTCCACATAAGCTAAGTGTAGCTGGAGGCTAAGGCTCAGTAGGGCTGTCACCCAACAACACACAACCCTTCTGAATGACAGTTTCTATGAATCTGAGTAAATGTAGGGATGGAACAGCCCTGTAAATGGGATATAGATGCACCCCCAGAGCCTGCCTGCTCCAGGACATGGATGGTCACAAGAAGGATGCAGCAGATGTCCATTTCTGCTGGCTCTCAGCGGAAAGGAAGCAGCTTGGAAGGGAGGCAGCTCTGAAAGGGTTGGCGCTCGGGTGGCAGGTTCCAGCCCCAGTGCCCAGCCATGTCACAGCTCAGGCCACTGGAGCCCCACGTGGCCACCTGTGTCCATAGTCCCACCCACCTCCTCCTGCTGTGTGGGAGACAATGGGGTCTTTCTTGTTTGTTCTCACAGCTTGGGAACTCGATCCGAGGAGTCAAGTGTCCCTGGGAAACACTAGTGGGTCACCAACCAATGGGGTTATTTGTTTCCTTTTGTTCTGTTGGGGGTGTGCCTGGCAGTGCTACTTGGCTACTCTTGGTTCTGTGCTCAGGGGGTCCATCTCAGCAGTGCTGATCCAGGGACCGAGTCTGAAGCTCCCCCCATACTTTTTCCAGCCCCAGTGGGATGGATCCTTTCTGGATGGTGCGGAATGGGGTGCTGAGGGCTGCTCTCACTTTGGCCTCAGGTCACTCCTAGGGAGATTCGGGGAAGGCCGGCATCAGGGCTTGGCCACATGCAAGGCTGGGCCTCAACCCCTGTTCTCTCCCCACCCCTCCAGGGGGCATATTTTTTGTCTCTGTTTTGTGCCATACCTTGCTCAGGGTCACTCCCAGTAGTGCTCAGGGCCCAGGAATGGAGCCGATCCTCCCACAAGCAAAGTGTGTCTTTGCTACCCCACCATGCTCCGCCCCTAATTCTCAGCATAGGTGGGGGGCTGATGTCTAGGTTTGAGTCCCCATCACTACATCAGGCCAGAAAGGGGACAGGAGATCTTGTCCAGGGGCTGGAACTATAGCACAGCGGGTAGGGCATTTGCCTTGCACACGGCCAACCTGGGGTTGATCCCCGGCATCCCATATGGTCCCCCCGAGCAACTCCAGGAGTAATTCCTGAGTGAAAAGCCAGGAGTAACCCCTGAGCATTGCCCGTGTGACCCAAAAAGCAAAATAAATAAATAGATAGATAGATGGATGGATGGATGGATGGATGGATGGATGGATGGATGGATGGATGGAGGGGGGGGAGGAGGGAGGGAGGGAGGGAGGGAGGAAGGAAGGAAGGAAGGAAGGAAGGAAGGAAGGAAGGAAGGAAGGAAGGAAGGAAGGAAGGAAGGAAGGAAGGAAGGAAGGAAGAAACCCCAACGCCTGGGGCCAGAGCAATAGTACAGCAGATAGGGCATTTGCTCGCGGCCGACCCGGTTCAATCCCCAGCATCCCATATGGTCCCCGAGCACCGCCAGGAGTAATTCCTGAACAAAGAGCCAGGAGTAACCCCTGAGCATTGCCGGGTGTGACAAAAAAAAGAGATCCGGTCCAGATAGAAATACAAATTATGCACAGTTCTGCTGATGAATCATCCAGGCACAGGAGGAGTCCTGCAGTGGACAAATCCCTGTGGTGGACTGTGCTGGCCTTTGGGAGGAGAGACTGAAGATGAACCTCGGAAGCCACACTTACTCCCTGCCTTGGGAGAAGGGGCAAACTCAGGGGCCTGCCCCGCTGTGTCCTGGAAGACCTGAAGTGGGCTATGCCCAGAGGAGACCTGTTTGGTCAGCACCTGGCCCTACAAGAGGCTCCTGGGTGCAGGTGCTCTTCGCCCTCTCCCAGGTGTGTGATCTGGCTCGTGCTGAGAGAACTGGTGCTGAAGGGACAGCTCCAAGGGAGGCAGCAGCCACGCCCACTCCGGCGAGTGGTCCCCGGAACATAAGGGCAAATCTGATGGCGCCTTGAAGCTGAGCGTTCACACTTTGGTATGCACACCCGTCCCAGGGGTGAGTCAGGGCCTTGAAGCTGAGCGTTCACACTTTGGTATGCACCACCGTCCCAGGGGTGAGTCAGGGCCTTGAAGCTGAGCGCTCACACTTTGGTATGCACACCCCGTCCCAGGGTGAGTCAGGGCCTTGAAGCTGAGCGCGCTCACACTTTGGTATGCACACCCGTCCCAGGGTGAGTCAGGGCCTTGAAGCTGAGCGCTCACACTTTGTACGCACACCCGTCCCAGGGGTGAGTCAGGGCCTTGAAGCTGAGCGCTCACACTTTGGTACGCACACCCATCCCAGGGTGAGTCAGGGCCTTGAAGCTGAGCGTTCACACTTTGGTACGCACACCCATCCCAGGGTGAGTCAGGGCCTTGAAGCTGAGCGTTCACACTTTGGTATGCACACCCGTCCCAGGGTGAGTCAGGGCCTTGGAAGCTGAGCGCTCACACTTTGGTATGCACACCCGTCCCAGGGTGAGTCAGGGCCTTGAAGCTGAGCCGCTCACACTTTTGGTGCGCACACCGTCCCAGGGTGAGTCAGGGCCTTGAAGCTGAGCGCTCACACTTTGGTACGCACACCCATCCCAGGGTGAGTCAGGGCCTTGAAGCTGAGCGTTCACACTTTGGTACGCACACCCATCCCAGGGTGAGTCAGGGCCTTGAAGCTGAGCGTTCACACTTTGGTACGCACACCCATCCCAGGGTGAGTCAGGGCCTTGAAGCTGAGCGCTTCACACTTTGGTACGCACACCCATCCCAGGGTGAGTCAGGGCCTTGAAGCTGAGCGTTCACACTTTGGTATGCACACCCGTCCCAGGGTGAGTCAGGGCCTTGAAGCTGAGCGTTCACACTTTGGTATGCACACCCGTCCCAGGGTGAGTCAGGGCCTTGAAGCTGAGCGCTCACACTTTGGTACGCACACCCGTCCCAGGGGGAACCTTGCAAATGATTCTCATTCCTCAAGGTTGGGTCTCTAGCGGGACCCAGGCTTCAGTATGGGGGAAAAGCTCAGGGCTCAGACACCAATTTGTCAAAGAGCCCTCAGCACCATGTCCCTGGGGCTTGCTTCCACCTCCGGGCCAGTAGGACCTATCACCCTAGCCCCTCTTCACAAGTCACCAAAGCACGGCTAAGGTACTTCTTCACACCTCAATCCTTTATCCTTATCGCTTCAGTGTCTTCTTACCCTTCCCTGGGGTTGCTACGGTAACTAGATCTTGCTGATGACAGGGCCTTGGTGGTAGTGCAGGGGTCCCAGAAGACAGTGCTACCCAGGGCACACTCGTATGTAAGGGGGCCCCAGGGATGGAACTAGAGGCCTCGCGTTTGCAAAGTTGACACACCTTCCCTCAGGCACATCCCCAGAGCATCTCTCCAAATCTCTCATCCTTTGCCCTTGAAACAGAGAGGGAGAAGTTTCAACAGGCAGAGAGCAGCTGTGCTTACATGCAAGTGGGGCTCTGATTCCCTTCCAGGCACCCCCTGGTACCCTGAGCACTACCCAGAGCAATGAGCCCAGAGCAAAAATTGTTAGTTGTGGTCTCAAAACAAATCACAAATGAATACAGATATCTGGGGACCAGAGGTATAGGACAGTGAAGAGGACATTTTACCTTGCATGAGGCCTTCTGGGCTTGATCCTTAGGACTCCATATCATCCCCAAGACTGCCAGGAGTGATCCCTGAGCACAGGGTTAGGAGTTAGCTCTAAGCACCATCAGATATAGCAGAAAAGAAATGCCTGCCTAGTCATATGGTGAGGTAGGGTTTGGACTTATTTTTGAGAAGGTTCACTAACAGCAATACTTGAGGAACCGTGATGAGCTGGGGATTGAACTAGGGGTTCCCAGACATAAGGTGGGCACTCAGCCTTATTTTTCCACTCTAAACAGGAAGTCAAAGGCCAGAGTGACATTACAGCATGGCTTTTGCCTTGCACACAGCTGATCCATGTTTGACCTCTTGCATCCAAGAGGGTCTCGGCCACTGTTCAGAGTGACCTCTGAGTACAGAGCCAGGAGTAATCCCTGAGTACCACCAGATGTGGTCACAAACAAAACATAAATAAACAGAAAAATATTTCTGGAGACTGATCCACCAATTTGGGGACATTACGGCAAGTAAGAGAAACCTCCGGCTCTGGGCACATCTCTTCGACACCACTGTTCTCCCTGCATTAACATACGCCTCAGAGACCTGGGCCCTACGAAAGCAGGATGAGAATGCTATTTGGGGCTCCCAAAGAGGAATCAATAGAAAGAGCTATGCTTGGAATATCACACCTCACTCAAGTGATAGAAGGAATCCGGAGTTCCAACCTCCATTGCCGTTCCAGAGTCAGGGACGCTGTCTTGTTTGCCAAGGCATCGAAAATCAGATGGGCTAGACATGTGATGCGATTTGGAGATGACCGCTGGACTAGAGCCATTACTGACTGGATCCCACAGGATGTCAAAAGATCACGTGGCTGCCTGTTGGATGACAGATTTAGCTAATCTGGGAGCTTTGGTGTTTTTCCCACAGACAGCTTAATCTATTTAAGCCAAGGTTCATTCTAATGAGACCTCTCTTCTATGTAAACACTGCTAGAGGGTGTGGCAGTTACAGAAGTCACCTTGACTGAATAACTTCTGGCTTATACATCTACCAAGACTTCTATGTTTTCTAGATTGGGCACAGCTCCTCTTTATACCCACTGCACCCAGCGTGGGACAGTTAGAATTTACCAGGAGACTACCACCCTGGCTACATTGAAACTATCGCTTAAGATTATAGGAAGGATCATACTAGTTTGCTCTCAGGCAGGCAAGTGTGACCCTTTCAGTATACAGATAACAAGATACTAGAGTCACCCTGGTGCAGATAATAAATAAGAAGGAACTTGTGGGTACCATCTAGATTACATGAAGCTCATGAAATGAAGATGTATTATTTTATATCAGCCCTCTCTCTCTCCAGTGTTTTACATAAGACATAATCTCAGGATTAGTCCTTGGCATAATCTTGTTTATACCTGCAATAGGGTGTGGTGCAGAGCCTGGCAAGCTACCCGTGTCATATTTGATATGCCAGATACCAGTAACAATTATAGACCTCATTCCCATGACCTGATGGAATGGTTTGAGGCTCTTTATGTTCCTGGAGCAAGCAGGTGCCCTTGGGCTCTACTTGCATGAGACAGGTCAGATGGAGATGTTACTGGTGCCCACTTGAGCAAATCGACGATGAATGGGAAGACAGTGATACAGTGACAGTGAAGGTGTGGTACCACCCTTATACACTCTGTTTAGAGTTCTTTGTTGACATGACCCTCCCTGTTGGATTACTTTTTTTTTTTTCTTTTTGGGTCACACCCGGCAATGCTCAGGGGTTTCTCCTGGCTCTGCACTCAGGAATTACTCCTGGTGGTGCTTGGGGGACCATATGGGATGCTGGGGACAGGCTTGGGCGGCGAAGTGCAAGGCAAACGCGCCCTACCTGCTGGGCTATTGCTCCAGCTCCACTGGTTGGATTACTTTGGTGTATATAAGGGGACCGGCTTTTTGCTCCTTGGCTTTTTGTTCCTTGGCTTTCGGCCTTTTCCTCTTTCTTTTGGGTAGGACTCCTCTCCGGTGAGATCCTCTCTCTTTGGTGGGAGACTCAGGCTGTTTTCTGTGGTCTAAGTTCTGACCAGAGCTAGAGTTCTTTCATTATATTGGATTGCGGTGGTAGAGCATTTGTACTATTAAAAGCCTTTTTTTGGGGCTGCGCGGACTTGGGAGTTTTCATCCGCTCCCCGGCATCCTCGGGGAGGTAGAAGAAAACTTCTGTCCTGACACTGTTGGGGACCCCACCGGCATCCCCGACAGCCGCCTACCTCCAAGATGGTCAGACTTCTTCATCAAAACCCTGAACGAACAGTTTGAGGCTCTTCGTATTCCTGAAGCAACCAGATGCCATTGGGCTACACTGGCATGTGATAGGGTCAAATGGAAATGTTACTGGCGCCCACTTCGAGCAAATCGATGAATAACAGGATGTCACGTGATCAAGTGATCAAGAGAACCCAAACAGAAAAAGCCAGTCCCGGGGCCAGAGCGATAGCCCAGTGGGTAGGGCATTA
This sequence comes from Cryptotis parvus, assembly GCA_021461705.1. Taxonomy (NCBI): domain Eukaryota; kingdom Metazoa; phylum Chordata; class Mammalia; order Eulipotyphla; family Soricidae; genus Cryptotis; species Cryptotis parvus. The sequence continues at coordinate 26,543 of JAJIBD010004215.1, read as the reverse complement.
GCCTTGCACCCGGCTGGCCCATGCCAGCCCAGGTTCGATCCGCGGCATCCCATATGGTCCCCCGAGCACCGCCAGGAGTAATTCCTGAGTGCAGAGCCAGGAGTAACCCCTGAGCATTGCCGGGTGTGACCCAAAAAGCAAAAAATAAATAAATAAATAAATAAATAAAAATAACATTAAATTAAAAAAGAAAAAGAAAAAAAAGAAAAAGCCAGTCCCTAAGACCTCACTCAGCGTGAGTAAAAACAGGGCAGCCAGGAGCGTTCAGGGCTATGGCAAGAAACAAAGCATCTGAGAGACAGAGTTTTATGGCAAGCAGGAAGGTTCTGGAGAAGGACAGGGGCGATGGCTGCTGTTGGCATGAGTGTGCTCTGTGGCCGGTACATGGAGATGGGAAAACTGACACACACAGCCTGTGCACCCAACCCCACCCAGAGTGGAGAGCCACAGAGCACGAGAGGGAGCCTGAGCGGCAGGAGGGCTTCAGCTCTTCTTTGGGAGCAAGTACTGTCCTGGGTTTCTGTACGAAACAAAGCCTGTTCACTCTCAGCCCTGTAGAAATGCTTCTTCTCATCCAGTTTGGACACTTTGAGCTTCTGAGACTCAAATATCCTTAGAATGCCCTAAAAATTTAAAACAAAAAGCAGCGAGAGATGAGAAAGCTGTCCCTGCGCTGTGTGAGAAAGCTCTCCCTGAGCTGTGTGAGATGTCCTGATCTGTGTGAGAACTCTGTTCACAAGCTCTGTGAGATGTCCTGAACTGTGTGAGATGTCTCTGAGCTGTGTGAGAACACAGTCCTTAAACAGTGTGAGAATACTGTCCCTGAGCTGTGTGAGAATGCTGTCCCTGAACTGTGTGACAACACTGTCCTGAGCTGTGTGAGAACGCTGTCCCTGAGCTGTGTGAGAACGCTGTCCCTGAGCTGTGTGAGAACGCTGTCCCTGAGCTGTGTGAGAACACTGTCCTGAGCTGTGTGAGAACGCTGTCCCTGAGCTGTGTGAGAACGCTGTCCCTGAGCTGTGTGAGAACACTGTCCCTGAGCTGTGTGAGAACACTGTCCTGAGCTGTGTGAGAACGCTGTCCCTGAGCTGTGTGAGAACACTGCCCTGAGCTGTGTGAGAACACTGTCCTGAGCTGTGTGAGAACGCTGTCCCTGAACTGTGTGAGAACGCTGTCCCTGAGCTGTGTGAGAACACTGTCCTGAGCTGTGTGAGAACGCTGTCCCTGAGCTGTGTGAGAACGCTGTCCCTGAGCTGTGTGAGAACGCTGTCCCTGAGCTGTGTGGAGAACACTGTCGGAGCTGTGTGAGAACGCTGTCCCTGAGCTGTGTGACAACACTGTCCCTGAGCTGTGTGAGAACGCTGTCCCTGAGCTGTGTGAGAACACTGTCCCTGAGCTGTGTGAGAACGCTGTCCCTGAGCTGTGTGAGAACGCTGTCCCTGAGCTGTGTGAGAACACTGTCCCTGAGCTGGGTGACAACACTGTCCCTGAGCTGTGTGAGAACGCTGTCCCTGAACTGTATGAGAACACTGTCCCTGAGCTGTGTTAGAACACTGTCCCTGAACTGTGTGAGAACGCTGCCCCCTGAGCTGTGTGAGAACACTGTCCCTGAGCTGTGTGAGAACACTGTCCCTGAACTTTGCGAGAAGTTCCTGAGCTGTGTGAAAACTCTGCCCCTGAACTGTGTGGGAGAAAGGTGTCCCTGGGCTATGTGAGAGTGCTATACCTGAACTGTGTAAGAACAATGTCCCTTAGCTGTGTGAATAAACTGTTCTTGTGGTAATACTGACGCTGAACTGTGTAAGATGTCCCTGAGCTGTGTGAGAATCCTGTCCCTAAACTGTGTTAGATGTCCCTGAGCTATGTTAAAACACTGTCCCTGTATGGGAACACTTCCCTGAGCTGTGAAAACATTGTCGCTGAATTTTGTGAGACGTCCCTGAGCTGTGTGTGGAACTCTGCCCTGTACTGTGTGAGAATGCTGATCCTGAGCTATGTAAGAACGCTCGTCCCTGAGGTGTGTGGAGATGTCTTTGAGCTGTGTGAGAACAGTGTGTGAACTGTGTGAGAATTGTGTTCCTGAACTGTCGGGAAGCTGCTGGGGTCCCCTACAGTGCCGGGAAGCGAAGTTCCCTTCTACCTCCAAAGCCGGCGGGAACGGATGAAAACTCAGGAATCTGATGCAGTTTTAAAAGGGGCTTTGCTTGGGGGCCACAGCGATAGCCCAGCGGGTAAGGCATTTGCCTTGCATGAGGCCGGCCTGTGCCGGCCCGGGTTCGATCCCCGGCACCCCATATGGTCCCCCAAGCACCGCCAGGAGTAATTCCTGAGTGCAGAGCCAGGAGTACCCCTGAGCATAGCCGGGTGTGACCAAAAAGCAAAATAAATAAATAAATAAATAAGTAAATAAATAAAATAAAGGGGCTTTACTATCACAGGATCCAATATACAATCCAAGAGCAGGGAAAACCTCTGGACTCTGGGTTCCCAACTAGGCCCCAGCCAGGTATAGGCCAAGATGGCTGCCACCACGTGTTGAGGCCCAACAGAGAATGGAGAGGACGGAGAAGCAAAACACCAAGGGAAGCCGAAATGGCAAAAGGGGAAAAAAGAGAGCCTTCTTTCTTCTTGCAGCTTATCTTATAGCTAGAAATCCGCCCAGATCCCCAGCCCAGCCCATTCTGGGCTGGGCTATCTAGAAGATGAAAACAGGAAAATAGCTCTATAGAAATGTAGCAACTTCAGGAGACCATCTGGTTGTTTACAAGGACCCAGAGCTAATTCAAAGCCTCCTAGCAGAGCTGGGAGAAGCTATAAGCTAAATGTAACTTCCCCTGGCAGGAAGGATCAAATGCCCTCAGGTAATTTCTCCCAGCACCTCACCTAATGTCTTGAGCCAAGATCTGCCTGGAAATGCCTTTATAGGGTAGAGAAGGGGGTTTCTGAGATGGCATGTCTCTGTACCAAAGACTATACTAATGCCAGTTAAATATTTCTCCAAGCCTTCACAAGAGTCTTGTCTACTTCACGGTAGTTTTGTATTTTAGTTGCCTTTGAGTTATCAGGGAGCCATACTTGGTTGCTTGGAGGCAAACAGCATTTCTCTCTGGTCTAATTACTTAGAGATCCAACGTGGCCAGGCAAATATGCTGGTAAGATCTAGCTAGTCCCACAATGATTGTGGTAGCATGAGGGAATATTTATACCAGCCAGTACAGAATACATGATCAGATAAACTGCCACATTTAAACTACCCCCTATCTACGAAGTGATCTGCAGGGAGGCAATCCAGGGCAGATGTAGAGGCTTTTAGACTTTTAGGTGTCCTGCAACACCCTTCATTTATAATTGTCTAAAGCTACTTTTCATAATAGCCTTCCAGGCAGAATGGCCTGGTTCCTTTACCTAAAGTATATTAACATTTCTTTTTGACCATTTACAAAAACGATTTACCAAAGAAGAAGCTCCTTTATCAGACCCTTTATCTGGTTCATGCCTTACATATATCCTGTATTAAGACCATAGTATCTCCTTGCCATCTGGAGCTTTCTGTACTAGATCTGAAGGAAGGAAAAGTTACATTGGTCTCTTATAAAAGTATAACAACTCAGGTGAGACGGAGAAGACCCTGATGACCAATACCTCACCAGACCTAACTGCTGCCTTCTGTATCTCAGCCTTTCTTGTACTACTACGTGGGGAACTTGAGTGTATCCAGAGTTCTTCCTCTTGCTTTAGAGTCCCTGGTTCCAAGAGTGGGAGTCATCAGATGAAGATAATGCTGAAGGTCCTAAACTAAAATTGGACTTTGCCCTCTACAAATAACTTTAGAAAGAAATGGGGATTGAGTATCCATTTAAAAGGACATATCTGTACAAGATAATGTTGTTAATATTTTCAAATACTAAGAAAAACCATGGAGTATCAGCAAAAAAAAAGGAGGATTCCTTGGTATATATCAAAAGCCTAAAAACAGCTAGAGTTGGTAGGGGTTGTGCTGAGAAAGAAATTCTCATTCACTGTCAGTGGGAATTCCATCTTGTTCTCAACCTCTGTGAAAGCAATATCAAAATCTCTAAAAATATAAGCGGTAAGACTAGCACTCCCAAACAGTCAAGCAATACTACGTCTTGACATCTACCTCAATATACTTCAGAAGAAAAGCATTACTTCAGAAGAATATGGACATTCATGTTCATTGTATTACCTAGCACAATAGCCAGAATACAGAAAATATCCAGTGCCTAACTTTACAGATGAACAGATCAGAATTTGTAGTTGGTAGATACTCAATGGAATACTAATTTAGTGACGAAAGAACAAAATCATGCAATTTTCTTGACATGACTGGAACTGAGGTTGGCCGTGCTGAATGGAAGTGAGTCAGAAGGAAAGGAATAGATAGAATGACTTCTCTCATCATGATCGGCACATCGTTGATATCGATTTGCTTTCGAGGCAGGCACCATAACATTCCATAGGACCCTATCACGTGCCAATGTAGCCCAATGGCATCTGGTTGCTTCCAGAATACGAAGAGTCTCAAACCGTTCCATTCAGGGTCTTGACAAGAAGTCTGACCATCTTGTAGGTGGGCGGTCACGTGATCTTTGACATCCGGTGGGATCATGTGGCTGAGCTCTAGTCAGCGGTTGTCTCCAAATGACATTACATGTCCAGCCATCTGATTTTTGCATGCCTTGTATAAGACAACCTCCTTGACTCTGGAACTGCGATGGAGGTCAGATTCCACATTCCGCTTTCACTTGAGTGAGCATGATATTTTATATTTGGAATATGTGGTATTTAATATGTGGTATTTAAAGGTGCTCAGTCAGGAAGAAACGAAGGCGAGGGCAATGGAACTAGAGATGGTCCACAGAACCAGGCTTGTGGAGTAGATTTTAAACAGAGGCACCTGTGGGACCTTGATGGAGGAAAATTGTACTCTGATGCTGGGTGTGGTGTTCAAATGATGTATGCCTTAAACCATCATTTATAATACTTTAAATCACAGTACCTCAAGAAGATAAAAAAATAATTTAACAAAATGACTGATTCTTAAAGACAGTGTTAGGGATTAAAGCTAAGTAAGGGTAAGATGGGACTGGCGAAAATGGTAGGAATAATGAGTCTAGTTCTTTTCTCTGCAAGGGATAAACAAAAGGAAGGAATGGGTCCACAGCCAGCATCACTAACTCATACGATGCTAAAACAATTAAGGTCACAATCATTTTCTCATGTCTTCTTTTTTAAAATGATTTGAAAACATTTTGGGTAAGGTCAATCTTTATTGACTATTAACCAATAACAAAACAGAACCCAAAGAGTTGTCCTACAAAATTGTTATGGGTGTGTGTGTATGTGTGTGTGTGGGGGGGGAACAGGGAGACATGAAAGAAACTGAACTTTGGAATGGAACCTAGGCACACTAGCACGTGACAGGGCATATGGAATGTTACTGGTGCCTGCTCGAGCAAAACAACGGGGAAGAGAAGTGATACAAATGATCCTTGGTGTTGGGTGACACCCTACTTAGCTTCCAGCTACACTTAGCTTGCAGCCCCTTCCAGCTCTGCTAGGGAGGCTTTGAATCAGCTCTGGTGCTTTTAATATCAGGAAGGCCACCTGAAGTGCTGCATTTCAATAGAGGTTTACACTGTATTCATCTCTAGATTGCCCAGCCAACAATGGGCCAGGCTGGGATGTTTTGGGGATTTCTGTCTATAAAATAAGCTGACAGATTCGAATGGCCAAAAAGGCATATGAAAAAGTGCTCTTCATCTTTAATCATCAGGGAGATGTAAATCAAAACAACAATGAGGTACCATCTCACCCACAGAGACTGGCACATATCCAAAACAGCAAGGACAACCGTGCTGGCGTGGATGTGGGGAAAAAGGGACTCTCATCCACTGTTGGTGGGAGTTCCGACTAGTCCAGCCCCTTTGGAAAACAATATGGGCATTCCTCCAAAAGCTAGATATTGAGCTCCCATTTGATCCATCAATAGCACTCCTGGGAATATACCGAGAGACCAAAAAACACATAGCAGAAACACTATCTGTACTTCTTTATTCATCTCTGTGATATTCACAATAGCTAGAATCTGAAAACAGCCTGAATGCCCAAGAACAGAGGACTGGCTAAAGAAACTGTGGTATATCTACACTATGGAATACTATGCAGCTGTCAGAAAGACAAAATTATGAAATTTACCTGCAAATGGATGGACATGGAGACTATCATGCTGAGTGAAATTAGTCAGAATGAAAAGGACAGATGTAGAATGACTACATTCATTAATAGAATATAAAAGATACCAGTGTTTTACGAAGTGTGAGGAAATGGTAATGGCAGACTAAAACTCACCATTGAGATATACACAAAAGAGACTTAAGTGATAAACTCTAAATATCTGCAGCCACAATGTGTAAAAGAAGAGGAGAGAGATGCAGAGACAGAGAGACAGAGAGGAGAGAGAGAGGAAATGGGGTACCTGCTATTGAGGTAGCCTGGGGATAGGCGGGAGGTGGTGAGGTACATTGGAGGCAGAAATGGGGCACTGGTGGAGGGGATGGATGCTGCAATTCTGTATTACCAAGAACCAATTATGAACACCTTTGTAATTGTATGTCTCACGGTGGTATAATAAAATTTTTTAAAAAAATAAATTAGTGCTCCAGCCTTGAGCAGCATGTACTAAAAATAAATTAAATAAAATAAAATAATCTGACAGAAGAGAAGGCCCTTTCTGCCATTTTTTGGCTTTCCTTGGTGTTTTGCTTCTCCGTCCTCTCCTTTCTCTGATGGGCTTCAACACGTGGTGGCAGCCATCTTGGCCTACATGTGGCTGGGGCCTAGCCTGGGAACCCAGAGTCCGAGTTTTCCCTGCTCTTGGATTGTATCTCGGAACCTGTGATAATAAAGCCCTTTTAAAACTGCACCGCATTCCTGAGTTTTCATCCATTCCCGCAGGCTTCAGAGATAGAAGGGAACTTCGCTTCCTGGTATTGTTGGGGACCCCAGCAGTTCCCGACACCTTGGGACTTTTATGGAGGGATACTTTCTCTCTCTCTTCTCTTACACTTTGTGGCTTGCCCGACAGATATTAATGGTTTATGACGTTAAGTCTCTGTGTATATTCAATAGTGAGTTCTAGTGTGACATTATAGTTCCTCATTCCCCATCAACCTCCCCAGTTTGTTGCAACTACAATGATCATTACAGTGTATAAATGTGAAAAATCCTGGAAAGGACTGGTCGGAACCTTCATTATTATCTCAGCTCTTGCGCGGCCGCAGAGCTGCCATGTGCTCAGCACAGCTGTGGGTCTGGTCTGTACCTTGTCCGGTTCTCTGTTAGTTTGATTCTTAAAATAGAATATTAGTGGGCCGGGCGATAGTCCAGCGGTAGGGGCGTTTGCCTTGCACGGCCAGCCTATGCCGGCCTGGGTTTCATCCCGACATCCCATATGGTCTCCCGAGGCACTGCCAGGAGTGATTCCTGAGTGCAGAGCCAGGAGTAACCCCTGAGCATTGCCGGGTGTGACACAAAAAGCAAAAAAAAAAAAAAAACAAAGAATATTAGGGGGTAGAGAGTTAGAAAAGAGGTTAAGGCGCTTGCTTTTGCATATGACAGACCATGGTACAATCCTGGCACCACGTATGGTCATCTGAGCACTGCCAAGAGTGGTCCCTGAGCACAGCTTGGCGTGGATCCCCAATTCCCCAAAGAAAGGCATAGTAATTTCTAGTTTAGGCCACTGGAAAAATCTAGAAACAATGATCAACCCAAGAATGATTAACTTAGTGCCCAGCTAAATAAATCAAATAACTACTTCCCACTGAAATTAATCACAGGTTCTTGGTCTTTGAGATCCAGTTGATTCCAGATCTGCTATGGGAAAACTGTGAGGCCTGGAAAAACCTGTCAGACTGGAGAGCAAGGAGGATACCAAACTATCATGGTCATGATAAGGAAAAAAAATAGAGAAGTCAACTGAACAAACATCCCATTACCAGAGATGGAACACAGTGTGTGTACCAGTAACATTTAAGAGTACACATGTGTTGGGCTATTGCTTAGCATATCTGTAAGGCTCTGAGGCTGATCCCCCACCTGCTGTGACATACTCGCACCACCACAAGGTGTAGTTCTGGTGGCCCCCGAGAACACTGGGGATGGACCCTATGAAAGATAAGGGGCTGAAGTGACAGTACTGTGGGTTAGGCACTTGTCATGCATGCAGCAAGACATATATATAATATATAGAACAAGCCAGACCACCCTCCCCTACTCCATAGGGGCCACCATTTTCCACATCCGGACTTCCTTCTCGTCACAACTCCACCCAACAGACCAGACTATCACAGCCCGGATCATCGACAGCCACCCTGCAGCAGTTTTTTTTTTTTTTTTTTAATCCGGCCCAGGTATGCTGAACCAGAGACTCTCAGACATGGGGCAGAGCTGCTACTTGCTCTCCCTGTGCCCAGCTGCTCCTGAGATGCCCGGGAGGCATGGCGGGTTCCAGCCCTGGCCTGCCACCCCAGCAGAGCCTCACAACAAGCCAGACCACCCTCCCCTACTCCATGGGGCCCGCCATTTTCCACATCTGGACTTCCCTCTGCGTCACAACTCCACCCAGCAGACCAGACTATCACAGCCTGGCTCGCACGGCCGCTAACGCGCCTGGTTCATCAATAAATGCTTTATTTAGAGGTGACTACAAGAGTATGCCACCCTACGGCAAGCCTGGCAAGCTGCTCGTGTAGTATTTGATATGCCAAATACCAGTAACATTTATATTAGGTCATTTCTGTGACCTAATATAAAGGATTTGAGGCTCTTTATGTTCCTGGAGCAAGCAGATGCCTTTGGGTTCTACTAGCATGAGACAGGACATATGGAGATATTACTGGTGCCCGCTCTAGCAAATAGATGATTAACGAGAAGATAGTGATAGTAATAGTGATACTAACACACTGGTGGGGGTGTGTTATATACCTTCTTGCTTGACAGCAAGAAACTCTATCATTAACAAGATTTTAAATCATGGTGCCTCAAAAAAAAAAGGCATTAAAAAATAAATTTTTAAGTACAAGAAGTTAGAACCCCAGAGCAGATATAAAGTGGTACCAAGTCACTCATGGCTCTAAATAAACACCAGTCTCTTATCTTGAAAGAATCTCTTGCCTGGCTAGATAATAACTTTTAGCTGAGGAGAACTTGAATGACTCAAGAACTGAAGAATTTCCCAAAACCAAGAGCTTCCCACAACATCCTGGCCAAATCCCCATTTCTGCTTGCTCCATTTCCTTGGACCTACGGAGTCATTGACATCATCACTCGTCTAGCCCCTCCTCCAGGAAAACTGTAGTGAGATATTTTCTGCTCACTGGAGACAGGAAGGAAATAACATGTCTTAAGAGGTCTCTTTGGAGAAACAGGTTTGATACAAACATTGGGCAACCTTCTTGCTTGACATAAGAGATTTCACTTCCTGAGATGTCAGGATGCTGCCAAGTTTGGGGTCCAGATTTCAGGGCCAGAATGAGACCCGGAAGAACTATAGCATTATACACATCAAGGGACATTGCCCCAAGAGTTTCCCTCAGGTAGAAAAAATGGGGGCACATGCAGTTATATACTAGCACCACTTCAATCACACGGACTTACACCAATCATGTCACTTCTCTTGGCTTTATCCTTTCATCTGCTATTTATATTCAAATACCAATCAATGAAAATGAGGAAAGGATTAAAGTTCCTTTCAGCCACAAGATTCTGAAATCTTAGAGATGCTAAACTCTTCCAGTTACATTGGCAAAGAGATAGTTCAAGATTCGTGTCTTCCCCCCACTCCCACCCCCAGCACCCTCCTCTCTCTCATACCAGAAATAGCTTGGATTAGCTCAGAAATGGTTCTTAACCTGCCATAGAGGCAGGCTAGGGGAGGGAGGGGGGGAATCGGGACATTGGTGGTGGAAAATGGGCACTGATGGAGGGATGGGTACTGGAACACTGTATGACTGAAACCCAAATATGAACATCTTCTCGAACATCTTTGTAATTGTATATCTCATGGTGGTATAATAAAATATAAAAAAAAAATGATTCTTCATCCTTCCATACTTATCTTCCTGTCTTTCATCCTTTCACTCAACAAATAACCACCTCAACAGCCTGGGGGTTGGGAGGGTGGTAACAATAGTACAGCGGAGAGGGGCATTTGCCTTCACATGGCCGACCAGGGTTCAATCCCGAGCATCCCATATGGTCCCAGGAGCACCTCCAGGAGTAATGCCTGAGTGCAGAGCAAGGGAGGAACCCCTGAGCATCACCTGTTGTGACCCAAAAAGCAACAACAACAACAACAATAAAACAGCAGTCTAAGGTGATCTCTGCTGTCTCTATCAGGAGCACCCACAGAACTACCAGTCCTGTGAGTGTAGCATAAAAACTCAGAGAAAAGTATCAATGTCTTCAGCAAAGCCTGGGGACAAGAGGTTAATTGATAGAATGTATTCTATAGAGACAAAACAGAGGAACACAGGAGGCTCCCCAGACAAGATCTCAGGGGTATCTGAAGAACCAGACATCCAATTTTATTAATTATCAGAGGGCTCAGAGATGGAAACTGACTCATAAGACTAATAAGAAACTAATGAATTCAACAGACTTCAGGCTTTAGATTTCCTGTGGAACACATATCTAGCTAAAGATGTTATTCTTTGTGTTTGCATTCCTGAGATAAACGCACTAGGTGCCAAATTAAGAAGAAGAATGCTACCTGGTGAGTAACTGAAATATCTGTGTCCCATCTTTATAAAAGATTAACCAATGGCCAATGGCAACAGAACCCCAGGGGTTCTAGAGGGCAGAACAGAGTAAGCACCATATCCGGCACATGGTAGGCACATGCTTTATTGAGTTTAAACATGATCAAACTCCTCTTGGCCTACCCAGGTAGCAAACTTTCACTGCCTAAATTTGCATACCAGGAACTTTGCTAGACCCAACTTGAAAAACAGTTTCCTGACAGAATCAGATAAGTAAGAAGGTTTCCATTCAGTACTACTAGCTCTGTCATATAGGTGTAACAAAGCAGATAGGAGAAGTCCATTTCTGACCCAATCATTCATTTACTTTCAAATGTAAGGGCTTCCTTATGTCAATGCACTGTGCAGGCACTCTGAAAGCCTGTAAGTTAGGCAGAGTCTGGTGTATCTCAATACACGAAGAAGAAAATATTGGAAAATATTTGATATCAGGCTAGAGAAATAAAACATAGGTTAAGGTGCTTACCTCACATCCCACAGAGCCCAGTTAAAATCTCCAGCACCTCTGGTGGTCCCATAAAACCTTAGAAGTCACTTGTGACTACAGAGCCAGGAATGTCTCCTGAGCACAGCTGAGTCTAGCCCCCTCTCAAAAAACAATTTTCAATGATATTAAAAAAAACTGTAACATAACTGAAAATAAACATAACCAAGAGTGAAAAATAATGACACTGAATCAAATTTTAAAGCATTTGAAGAAGACACAAGTAAAAAAAATCCCATGTCTATGGAGCAGAGTAATTAATATTATTAAAATATATATACTACCAGAAGCCATCCATAATTCAATGGAATTCCTTGCAAAATTCTAAAGGCATATCCCACAGAAATAGTAAAACTAATCCTAAAAGTTATTAGAACCACAGAATACAGAAGAAGAAAAATTGGAGCTATTTAGGTACCCAAAACAGTCTTCAGGAAAAAAAAAAAAAAAATTTGCAGTATCACACTTCCTGATTTCAACAGAACTACAAAACTATTGTAATCCGCACATAATGACACCAGAATGAAAACAAACACAACAAATACCTTTGGACAGAACTCTGCACCCAAAAACAACCCCTCATACATATAAACCATTAGTATTTGACAAGGAAGCCAAGATTACTCTCTCAACAGAGAAAAGATAATCCCTTCAATAAATGTGCTGAGGAAAATATGCACATGCACAAGAACAAAATTGGAATCCCTATCTTAAATCACTAACAGAAACTAAATTAAAATGGATTAAAGACTCAAGCATATACCTGAAACTGTAAAGCTACCAGAATAAAATAGGGGGAAATGCTTATTGATATTAGTCTTGGCGACAAATATTTTAATACAGTTAAAGCAAAGGGCTGGAATCCGGAGTTCCGACCTCCGTCGCTGTTCCAGAGTCAGGAACGCTGTCTCCTTTGCCAAGGCATCAAAAATCAGATGGGCTGGACATGTAATGCGATTTGGAGACAACCGCTGGACTAGAGCCGTTACCGACTGGATCCCACTGACATCAAAAGATCACGTGGCCGCCCACCTACAAGATGGTCAGACTTCTTCGTCAAGACCAAAAATGAGTGGTTTGAGGCTCTTCATATTCCTGAAACAACCAGATGCCATTGGGCTACATTGGCATGTGATAGGGTCAAATGGAAATGTTACTGTCGCCTGCTCGATGAAATCGATGAACAACAGGATGTCTAGTGATCTAGTGATCTAGTGAAAGCAAGGGCAACAAAAGGAAAGACAAACAAATAGTACCACATCATGCTAAAAGCTTCTGAACAGCAAAGGAAAAGCAACCTTTGGAGTAGAAGCTTATTTGCAAATTATATTGCAGATAAAGGATTAATATCCAAAATACCTAAAACTATGTCCTACAACTAAGAGCAATAAAACCCCAAATAATCTGATTTTAAAATGACAGCAGTTCTCTATAGGCATTCCTCCTTGGAAGGCATCCAGGCGCCACTAATCACCAAGGAAATTCAAATCAGAATAACAAATATATATCACCTCAGATCTGTTAGCATAATTATCATCTAAGGTCAGGGAAATAACAAATATCCATGCTGTGGGGAAAGAGAACCCTAGAGCTTTATTGATAGGAATGCAAACTGATGCAGTCGCTGCAGAAGGCATAATGGGGATATTTCAAAAAATTAAAGATAGAGCTATCATCTGGTCCAAGACTTCCACTTATAGGTTCAATTTACTATCTGAAAGATATATCTACACTCCCATCCACATATTGAATGGGTAAAGAAAATGTGTTGTGTTTATATGCCATTGAATATTACTGAGCCACAAAGAAAGAAAATCCCATCATTGTGGCAACATGAATGAACCTTGAGGGCATTATGGTAAATAAAATAAGTCAAATAGAGGGGAAATTGCTATATGATTTCATTTAAATGTAGACTCCCAGAAAACAGAAAATAAGGCCAAACTCACAGAAACAGTAAAGGATGGTGGTTTCCAAGAAAAGATAGTGGGGAAGAGAATGAAAATATTGATTAAATAATATAAGCCCCAATTATAAGAAGAATCAATTATATAAACCTAATGTATAATAGAGTGATTATTGTTGATCATACTATATATGTATATTAAGAGAATAGATCTTTACTACTCTTACCAAAAATGCATATACTTAAAAAAAACAGTTATGTAAGACTGTGGCTATGTTAACTAGCCTTATATTAGTAACAGTTTTGCAATATATATATGTACATCGAAGCATTACACTATAAAAGAAGAAGGGGAGAGAGATGCAGAGACAGAGAGAGAGACAGAAAGAGAAAGAGACGAAAAGGGGTACCTGCTATTGAGGCAGCCTGGGGTGGGTAGGAGGGGTGTGGGTACACTGGTGGTGGGGTTGGGGCACTGGTGGAGGGATGGGTGCTGGAGTACTGTATTACCAAGAACCAATTATGAACACCTTTGTAACTGTATGCTTCACTGTGGTATAATAAAACATTTTTTTTAAATCATTACACTTTAGACCTTCAACTTACACAATATCACATGTGAATTATGTCTCAATAAGTCAAAGTCGAAAGATTCTCAGAGTTGCCAAGGAATATGATCTCAGAGGGACATTCTTAGAAAAGCAATATTTCACTTTTCAGAGTTGACAGAACATTTCTTTTAGGCAGAAAGGATCTTCTCTGCATCTAAGATGAAATTGTGGTTCTAAAAGATTGACTTCCTCACGACGTTTCAAATGTGTTCTCAGTCCAGTTTTATTGCATGTTTCTCATACATTGATAGAGATTCCATGTGTAATCCATGAACACTGCAGGAAACCTGTTCTAAGATGGTTCTATGAATTTGTCTCCAACCGTGCAGGGAGCTTGGCCCTGCACAACTCATTTTTTCTGACCCATCCCAGAATAGTGCCTTATTACCAGCCTGGAGCTCCTGTGCTAAGAAAGCAGCACACTAGATACAGACAGGGATGCTTACTGTCACTGCATTATGGCCACTTACCCATCTGCAAGTGGAGAAGTTCCTAAATGTAAGTTCAGGGGTGAGGGAGGGAACATGTTTATGAGCATGTGTACGTGTGGGCATCTTTCTCTTTGAACCAGACACCCTAAACTAAAATTTTCTTCTAGCCTTGAAAAAAAACCTTTGGAGGGGACATACCAGGGGGTGCTATACCTGATGGTGCTCAGGGGTCTTATGGTGCCAGGGACCAAACTTCTCTGGCTTTCAAAACATGTGTTCCAGCTCTTTGAGCTATTTCCCCAGCCAAAAAATCCCATGGTCTAATATTGGCGTCAACTGCAGAATGGAGGACAGAAAAATAATGTTTATTTGAACAATGACATTCTTGCAAAAAGTGTGTCATTTTTGCCACCATTTTCCTTTCCATATACTAGAGATTCTCTTCAACTAGTGCGACAAGTTCCCGTGAACTCTCTGTTTTTTTTAACTTAGTTATGAAATCAGCTAACCAAAGGGAAATTTTCTCATCTCCCCACTTCTGCTTTTGAAGGCCATAAAAGAGAAAGGGATAAATTAGTAGACAGTGTATCTTTGCACTGTGCCACTGGACAGTCTAAGCGTCTATTCTTTGACCAGTTTTTATTGGCTCAGGTAGACCTTTAATTCTTCTTTATAACGAGCTTCTAAAACTCTTCTTTCTCTCCCTTTCTCATCCTCCCTTCCCCCCCCCCCCTCCAACCTCACCCAAAGGCTGGGCTTTTTGCGAAACTTCTAGGTGTCCCATAATGTTAGAATTTATGAACTCTTCTGAGAGTTTTGCTTTACAGCGACATCTGATAACTCAATGACAAAATCTTTGTTCTAGCACTACTCCTATCTGGGTCTGTTTGAGCAAATTCATTCCTTTGAGCACAGAAGATTTCTTTCTTGCATTCATCTGAGAATTATTTCTTTGCATGCCTGCCACATACTAGGTGCTGAGAAAACGTCATAGGGAGAAAGCAGCCTTCACGGGAACTGGCACTCACCTTCTGCTCTTTTCACAGGTTTCCACAGCAGTCATGGCAACAGTACCTGAAGTCTCCTGTGAAATGGCTTATTACAGGTGAGTGGAGATGCCAGGACCAGTAATGTGAGCAGGACTCCCCATTCATTGTTGTGTGTGT
Source organism: Cryptotis parvus (assembly GCA_021461705.1). Classification (NCBI taxonomy): domain Eukaryota; kingdom Metazoa; phylum Chordata; class Mammalia; order Eulipotyphla; family Soricidae; genus Cryptotis; species Cryptotis parvus. The sequence continues at coordinate 11,101 of JAJIBD010004215.1, read as the reverse complement.
TGGAGACCAGATTTGTCCCCAAGGTCACCTCTTTCGGTGGCCAGATTTCAAATTTCCCTGATATAGAGTTTGATTTCCCAGTACAAGCCCAGCCTCATTCCCGTAGGTTCTCCAAATTGTTGCTACAGGATCTTCCTGTGGTTAGCAAATTAGCAAGTATTCCAGGGGCGGGGGATATTATGGGGGCTAGGGGGCTGGTAAAATCTGGCTTGAGTGAGAGGGAGCACTCAGATATAAATAGGCTACTGGGCTAGAAGTCAGGTGTCAGGAGCCAACAGAGGTAGCCTGGATAAGGACTGTATCTCCCCTACCATTCTGTGCACGTAGCCATGGAACTTCAGGCAGTTCTAAGATATATTTTTATGATCCCCCAAGTATCCTCAAGTACATCCCTAAAGGTCCCAGTGCCACCAGGGTGGCCTGGTATCCATGACGCCACAGGGCCTGCCAGAGAAGCATCACAACCTTGAGCTCTTGCATTGAACTTCCAGTCTGGTTGGTAGAAATTTTCCCCATGAGCCCTTGACCTCGTGAGAACCACTTGGGAGTTTCACTCCCCACAAAGAGACATGTTTGTATGCAACTTCCTATTGACAGTGAAGATTTCTTGCAGGGAAGCTAACTTGGTCTAGGAGACAGAGTTGAGCCATCTTCTGTTTCTATTACAGTCGCAATGAGAATGACCTGTTCTTTGAGACTGATGCCCCTAACAGTTGCAGGTAAGAGCATGGGCTCAGCTCCTAAACCTTGGAAGGGCTCTGACATGAACAGGTTCAAAGGACTCTGGGACACCTCATTCCTCTGCCATTTTATGAAGGGAAACTACCTCTTCCAGGGAGCCAGATGCAGGCTGTACTACATGGCAGCCGCAATGAGCCTCAGTCATTAAATTTTGGCAGTGGTGACCATGGTTGCAGAGAAAAAGGGAGATGACAGTGGACATCGTGTTAGCTGCCTCTTAGAAGGAAGGTTTTGATGTCATTTGATTCTTCTGCTAGAAGAGGGGGACAGTCTATGTCAATCACTTGAGTCAGACTCTTAGAGCCAGACAAGATGATGAGCCCTGTTGTTTAAGGGTGGGATCATGTTTTTGCTCCCTGGTGTTGAGCTTATAATAAGTCATAGATGATGTAAACAAAAAAAGTGAATTGGTAATTGAAATAAAATATTCATTTTCAGTTTGACTGAAATGAACGACTCATTTTACAACACTTTGGGCCTCATCTGAAAAACATAAAATTCAACAACCTGAGATCCTGGCTTCCTGCAGTCTTTAGTTCTGAAATATTGACAGATGTTGCTAAGTTTATCCCAGCCAATTAGTGTTTCCCTGGTTCCCATTTACATCTGTGACATATTGATCTGCAGGTGTTTTTTCCTTCCTATACAATCTGTAAATGTGCGATGTCTTGCTAGGTGATCCAGACATGAGCCCAGCTAGGTCAATCGTGCAGTTATTCAGCTTAGTAGGTTTCTCTCTTATCTCTCTCTCTTTCTCTCTCTCTCTCTCATCTCATAATCCAGTCCTCAATCTCATTGACCACCTCTTCAGATGTTAAAACCAGAGTAACTGGTTTACTGTCGCCTTGGTGGAACACTGTGACCAATGTCTGGCCCTCACCCATTGCTTTTCCAACATTTTGGTGCTGGCTCTCTCATTTAGAGCCATGTGTCTGGGCAGGAACTTCTCTCCTACTTAGACTTCCTCTGTGCTGTAATTATCATGACTTTGTGTAACCCCAGTTAAGCTTTAATACAATTTCTCTCTCGAATGATGGGAAAAAGGAAACATATTTTGCAATTTGTATAATATTATATAATGCCAATGAGAGTGTATCTCATAAAAATAAGAAAACAGTATTTGTACAGAATAGTTGAAAACTTGTTGAATGACTATATATATATATATATGTATATGTGGTCATATATATATCATTATATATCTATATATATATCATATATATATCATTGCCACAGAAATTAATTAAATGCAGGGTGTTCAAGCATTAGGTATACAAGAAGAGATCAAGTTTAAGAAGGTCTACATTTATGTTAGGTAGAGCATTTTAAAAGATAATCAAGGCAAAAGTGGAATTGATTCTAAAAGAACACCACAGATGGTATTCAAAAACCCCCATTCTGGGCTTGGGTCTTCCTCTAAGTGTTGCAGGACACCTAAAAGTCTAAAAACCTAAAAGCCTCTGCATCTGCCCTGGATTGCCTCCTGCAGATCACTTTGTAGATAGGGGGGTAGTTTAAATGTGGCAGTTTATCTGACCATGTATTCTGTACTAGCTGGTATAAATATTCTCTCATGCTACCACAATCATCGTGGGACTAGCTAGATCTTACCAGCATATTTGCCTGGCCACGTTGGATCTCTTAAGTAATTAAGAGAATTATTTATTATAATTAAGCAAGCAAGCATGGCTCCCTGATAACTCAAAGGCAACTAAAATACAAAACTACCATGAAGTAGAGGAGACTCTTGTGAAGGCTTGGAGAAATATTTAACTGGCATTAGTATTAGTCTTTGGAACAGAGACATGCCATCTCAGAAACCCCCTTCTCTACCCTATAAAGGCATTTCCAGGCAGATCTTGGCTCAAAACATTAGCATATAAAAGGGCCTAGGTGAGGTGCTGGGAAAAATTACCTGAGGGCATTTAACCCTCCCTGCTTCCCATAATAGTGGGAGGTCTGAGTTGCAGGGGTATAAAACTAGGCTGCTTCCTCTCTGGATCTCTCTTTTTGGGCTCTCTTTTGGGTCTTGCACTCTTCTTGGGAGTCTTGTCTTTGTCTCCTCTCTACAGGGCCTTAACACGTGGTGGCCGCCATCTTGGCCTACACATGTCTGGGGTTCTAGCCGGAATCCTAAGTACAGGGTTTTTTCTATTGCTGATTTGTATGCCTGAACCTGTGATAAGTAAAAGCCCTTTTATTTCATTTTTTTCCTTTTTTTTTTTTAATTTTTTTATTTTTTACAATCACAAAGATATACAATTAAAAAGTTCATATTTGGGTTTTGGTCATACAGTGTTCCAGCACCCATCCCGCCACCAGTGCCCATCTCCCACCACCAATGTCCCCGGTTCCCTCCCCCTCCTCCAGCCCTCGTCCATGGCAGGTTCTTTATTTCTTTCCATTTTTCTCTCTTTCTCTTTTCCTTTCCCTCCAGACTATGGATTACAGAACATACATTAAAGGGTTGTCATGTGTATCTTTTGCCTCTATTTAATGCTCAGTTCTAGGTTGGCATTAGTACCCTCGACAATTGTTAGCACACTGTTCCATTTTCTGTCTTACCTAGCCTCTGACTCCCACACGTTTGTGATAATTTCCACCTTTGACAAGGCCTCCTGATATATGTTTCACTTGACCTTGGATATTGGTATCATAATATGTACATATATATTTATGTTATGCAGATAAATGCAGTCATTCTGTATCTGTCTCTCTCCTTCTGGCTAATTTCCTCAACATAATCTTCTCCATGTCCATCCATTTAGAGGCAAATTTTATAACTTCATTTTTCCTAACAGCTGCATAGTATTCCATTGTGTAGATGTACCAAAGAGTAAAGCCCTTTTAAAATTGCATCGGATTCCTGAGTTTTCATTTTTCCCCTCCAGCTTCGGAGGTAGAAGGAAACTTCGCTTCCCGGCACTGTTGGGGACCCCAGCGGCTTCCCCGACAGCCAAGTACCCTCAGAAAAGCTCTGCTGAACATTTGAGGGATCGGTGTTTATCTCCAGAAGCTCAGTAATCTCTAAGGCCTCTTTCTCCCCTCTCTGATGTCCAAATGGGACTTCATGAGCTGGGTCGAACACTTTCCTGATCTCTCTATAGTGCTGCTTCCAAGAACTGGACCCCAGCCTCTGGGAAGACAATGGTTTGCAACTACAGTTCTCTAACCAGTGCTACAACAATAAGTTCAGACATGTTGTGTCAGTCATTGTGGCTGTGGAGAAGCTGAAGTCTGCTCCGCGTCCCTGACTCAATGACTTTCAAGGATGATGACCTCAGGAGCATCTTTTCCATCATCTTTGAAGAAGGTATTTAATACAAGCTGAGAACAGACATGGAATGTCCTTCCAGGGTTTTAAACTCAATAGTCAACCACCTCCTGCTGAAGCATTTTAAAAACAGAAGCATACCCAATGGTGTTGCTCAGGGATAGAGAATTTTCCTTGCATGAGTGTGAGGCACCAGGGTTCCATACCCAGCACCACAAAATAATAATAATAATAATAATAATGATGATGATGATGATGATGATGATGCAAACAAGATAGACTAGAAAGATAGCACAAAGAAATGGAGTATACAGTATTTATGAGGGGCCCTAGCTCAGTGCTCAGTACCACATGAACTGAGCACTGCTAAAACACAGCTCTGAAAGCTCCCAACCTCTGCCAAAACCAGCATTGAACCATGAGTTCTCTGTGCAATTCTGGGAACTCCCCAGGCCAAAATGTTTTGGTTCCAAAGCCACAACTATGGTGCTCAGAGGAGAACTTCCACTCTGTGCAGGGAAAATTGCTCCTACCAGTGGTGCTTAGAAGACCATCTGGTGCCAGGGAACCAACATGGGCCTCCTGTAGGAAAAGAGAATTTGCTCAGCCCATTGAGCAATTTCTCCAATCCAGGAAATTTTATTTGTTTAACCAATCAATCAATCAATCAAAATAAAACAGAAGGCCCAGTGATTAGAAAGGAAACAGAAAAGACTAGAAACCAAATTAACCCTCTCTTTTCGTTGAAACAATTCTTGCAATAAGAAAAGGATATCCACTCACAATTGAAAGTCACTTGATTATTCTTGAAGATTTTCACTTATGTAAGCCCCTGCTGGTCTCATAGCTTCGCTGTTAGGCAAAAATTACTGGCATCGCTAGTTTGCACTAAGAGCTCTATAGCTGGCCCACCATACGCTGAAGAGCTAAATCCTGAATCCGTATCTTAGGTAACAGGTCCAGTGTTCTTAATTTCCTTCCCCTGCCCCACCAATGTTGCAGTGGGACTTAAGCTATGCATGCTCAGATGTCTCACAAGAAACCAAATTCTCCTGTCCCACACTATCAGGCCTGTCCTTCTGCTTTTTCTGCCTAAACAATGACGTGCTCCATATTTCAGAACCCATCGAGTGTGATGAAGATGATTATTTGTGTGATGCACCCCTTCAAGGGAGGCATTGCAGAATCCGGGACATAGAGCAAAAATGCCTGGTGCTCACTCCTGCATTTCAGCTGCATGCACTCCACCTCACGACAGAGTTTCTGAACAAACAAGGTAATCGGGAACCTCTCCATTGCTTTCTTGGCCTTCTGGTTGCTTGCTAATTCTCCACATTTTCAATTAAGCTGGATTTTTTTTTAATTGGCACCAGAAGGGAAGAGAACGTATCATGAAAGAAGCAGAGGAAATGAGTGTTTACTCCTTGCCCTAACACCAGATTGAGTACTTTAGCATGCTCATATTTCTACAAGAGAGGAGACTGAGAAAGGAGCTTGCTCCAACACCTCCTAGACAATAGTTCTGCCAAGCCATTCCATGAGTGTGTTATGCCAAGGCTCCCAAAGAAGAGGTCATTTGTTATGCTGGAAAAGATATAACTGCCTGTGGATTCTTTCTTCCTGTTGTTGAAGTTGAAACTACAACAGTGGAGAAATAACATGTCCATCTTCACCTCCAACCCGCATTCTTTCTGCTCAGTGCCAGATGGTTTCTTTTAGAGACATTTTACTGATAAGCAGGAGCTTGCATCTCACTTCTGTAGGCAGCAAATGTTATAAGTCTGGGTAGACAATTCCTTGTGGGAGTGTGCCTGGCATCTTTCCACTGTAGCTGGGTGCAGAAGCGCACAGCGTGGTGGAGACAGAAGCTGGAAAGTGGTTTGTTCTCTGCAAGGTGCCTGCCCTTGAAGGCTGGCATTGGCAGAGAAAAGCTTCCTGCCAACAGTGCAGTCCCGTATCTTTACAACTAGGGTATGAGCATGACCCTCAGGTTTCAAGTGAGTCAGCTGTGACCAAGACTAAAAATGAGCGTCTCTTTTGGTACACTCTTTCCAGCTAAGTTTTTCCTCTCCCAAGTCCTTCCCCCCTGCAACTGCATTTTTTACTGCAAATTCCTTCTTTCTGAAACAGATTTTGCACCTGATTTTTTTTGTGCTCCAGCTCTTTCCTTGTCTTTCACATTTTTCTGATCCTGGGTGAACATATCTCCCCCCTAGTAGCAAAGTGACCACCTTCCTACCTTCCTTCCTCCCTTTCTTCTTCCTACCTTCAATATTTAAAAATTAAGTGTCCCATGAAGCCAGAGTGGTCAAATAGTAGGTAAGGCACTTGCCTTGCATGCAGCCTACTTGAGTTCAATCTCTGGAACCACATACCCACCAGGAGTGATCCCTGAGGCCAGAGCCAAGATTAAACTTAAAAGCACACTAAGTATGAATACCAAACAAACAAAAATACTTTTTGTTTTGTTTTATTTTATGTCACACCCTGATCTGCTCAGGTGTTACTCCTGGCTCTGCACTCAGGAATTACTCCTGGCATTGCTCGGGGACCATATGGGATTTTGGAGATCGAACCTGGGTGTAAGGCAAACACCCTACTCGCTGTACTATCGCTCTGTCCCTCACAAAAGCACTTTTAAGTATCCCCACTCAATAATTTTTATTGCCTCCATGATAAATCTGTACTCAATCTCCCTACATTCTTTGGAGACAATCGGAATCCTCCAACTAATCCTACTATTGTCAGTGAAAAGCCAACTTGTCCTGTCTGTTGCTCCTGTCCTAAAAAATCTCAGTGTGCTTGATCACAAAGGATGTTACAGGTTCTGGGCTTGGGGTCCAGTGGTTGGGACAGTTCTATACTGGTAGGTATCCCTGACCACACAGCCTTTTACTTTCTCCAGTTGTGTTCTACATGAGCCATGTGGAAGGAACAGAACAGGAAAACAAGATACCTGTAGCTTTGGGCCTCAAGGATAAGAATATGTACCTGTCTTGTGCAGAAATAGATGGGAAACCCACTCTGCATCTAGAGGTGAGTACCTGGGACTGAGAGTTGTTGCCAGGCTCTTCTACTTTAAGACAACCACCTTTGCCCCCAGAAAAGCTGAGAGCAGACCTACTGGACAACATTGCATGCATCAATATAAATACATTTAACTTGCTGTTAAAAGCAACATTCACTGCCACCACTGAGAAGTAAATAATTTCACTAGTGTCAGTAATCTCTGGCAGCGTTGCCAACCACAAGAGATATACCATACTAGGGTTGGAAGGATTGTGCCTTATTGGCACTGCTTCATTTGATAGATGTTCCTTTGAGGAATTCATCAGTTCAAGGACCTACTATCTCTCATCTCCTCCATTTACTGTTCTCAAGACCCTAATACTAGTTTCCCATCAAAAGTGTTATCTCCAAGTGAATGTCTTTATAGACAGGGTCATAGAAAAAATGTGAAAAGATCCTGGAGTACCAGAGAGATGACTCACAGAACTAGGAGCACACGCTTTATACTAGGGGTTTCAGATTAATCCCCTGTATTACATGGTCTTCTGATAGCCACAGGAGCAACCCTGAGCACTTATCTAGTGTGCTCTGCCCTTCCCCACAAAAAGCCCTTTTTGTGTTAAAAAAGGGAAAAAAGTAAACTAATGTTTACTTTTAAAAAAATTAAGCCATCTTCACTGTGTTCTATAATATCCCGTATAAGTTTCAGCAAAGGATAAGTTCTATTTTAGTAATCACACAGGATGTTGGAGTTTCAGACAACTCAGGAGTCTGTAACCTATTCATTCATTTTGCCAACCCAGATCATCTTTATCAGAATGCCTTTTGCCCCTTGCCACACACTCAAAAAATAAATAAATAAATCTTTCTTTTTGACTGCAGAAGGTTGACCCCAATAATTACCCCAAGTTGAAAATGGAAACACGATTCATCTTCAACAAGACAGAAATCAATGACAAAGTTGAATTTGAGTCTGCCCTCTTCCCGACTGGTACATCAGCACCTCTCAAGCAGAGCATATGCCCGTCTTCCTGGGAAATACCAAAGGTGGCCAGGACATCACTGACTTCTCGATGGAGAGCCTCTCCCCATGAGGAGTCATTTACTACCAGCAACAGTGCCCGAGGCAGGCGGAAGCAGACAAAGGTTTTCAACATGACTGTGGGCAGAATTCCACTGTTGTCTCCTGGTGCCCAGCTGCCTTTCCTGTAGAAGCGCTAAGGAGATCTGCCCGCACAGACACAGGACAAGTCCCTCTCCCCAGAGCAAATCCTCAGATGTTCTTTCCTGAGCCAAGGCTCTCCCACCGCTCCTCCTCACTCTAAGTCAATCCGAGCAGAAATCGTTCCACCTGAGTTGCAAAGAAATTCTGTGTCTTTTTACCTATTCCTTGTAATCCACCTTTTAACTATTTATTTATTTGTATGGGTTCATCTATTTCATGAATTCAAGGAGGCTCAGATGCAGCAGTGCCTAGAAAAGAGCCCAGTCTTTGATGTCTATAGAATCAACTTAACCTGGACTTGTGCATTGCCTCTGTATCCACTCCTTCACCAGACCAAGAACATGTAAGTGCATGTGATTTAGGTGATATTTATGAATGAAGAAGCATGATCATACTGTTTCAGTGATTTCACAATAAATTTCACTTGCAAAAAAATTCTTGGTAATTGATTTTTCTTAGATTTAATATAGCAAGGAGAAAGAGGGCCCAGGGAACTTAAAGCCCCCCACGTTATCAGGAAAAGCAGCAAACATCCTAAAAACAACAAAAAACAAGCTCCATCCTCTTCTTTTCATTTTTTTTCCACAAATAGATATTTTGGATACAAAGTTTATAAGAAAAACAGGAGAAACAGAATCAGGACTGAAGATTGGGAGTAACCACTGGCAAATATTCCTCTCTTTGTTTGCAAACACTTTTTTATGTATTTTTATTTATTTTTTTTAACATTTTATTATACCACCGTGAGATATACAATTACAATGCTGTTCACGCTGGGGGTTTCGGTCACACAGTGTTCCAGCACCCCGCCCTCCACCAGTGCCCCCAGCCACCACCCATGTCCCCAATTCCCCCCTCCCACACATCCTGCCTAAATGGCAGGTTCTTTATCTCCTCTCCTCTCCCTCTCTCTCTCCTCCTTCTCCCACACATTGTACACTTCTAAGTGCACTCCGTACACTTAGAAGCCATCATTTGCATTTTTTGTCTGTATTTAATGCTCAGTTCTATGTTAGCATCAGAACTTTAGACATTTATTCACACATGTTCCCTTCTCTATCTAAACCAACCTCTGACTCCCACACGCTTGTGGTAATTTCCACTTTCGGTAAGATCACCTAGTATATTTATGTCATGCAAATAAATGCAGTCATTCTATGTCTCTCTCTTTCCTTCTGACTAATTTCACTCAACATGATTCTTTCCATATCCATCCATTTATAGCAAAATTTCATAACTTCATTTTTTCTGACAGCTGCATTGTATTCCATTGTGTAGATATACCACAGTTTCTTTATCCAGTCATCAGTTCTCGGGCATACTGGTTGTTTCCAGGTTCTGGCTATTGTGAATAGTGCTGCTATGAAAATAAAAGTGCGGATTGTGTTTCCGCTGTGTGTTTTTGGCTTTCCAGGGTATATTCCCAAAGAGCAGTATGGCTGGGTCAAAGGGGAGCTCAATTTCTAATCTTTGGAGGAATGTCCATATTGTTTTCCAGAAAGGTTGTACAAGTCGACATTCCCACCAACAGTGCAAACACTTTTAAACAAATATTCTGGATTAGAACAGCAGTCAGACAGGAAAGGTCTTCCTGGAGAGATAGAAAATATAGTAAGAGCAAAAAATAAGGTACACAGCAAGGAGAATTGAGACAGAGAAGTTAAAGGAACAGTCAGACAGGAGTGACGAAGCCTTCTGTCACAGGACAAGGAGAATAGCACAGGTGTTAGCCATAGGTGGAATAGCAGGGAGATCTCCCACATGGGAAAAGAAAGGAAATGAAAGTCCTAATAAAGGGACAAGGGTGAACAAGACATGAGGGTATAAGAACAAATGAAGCAAAAAGTAAATATGTGAAATTGCAGTAATAGTCAAAATACTAAATCCACCAGAAGACTAGACATTTGCAGCTTGTACCTCAGACAAGACTCATTAAAATTACCTGTTAACTGGTACTGGTGTGGATGCAGGGAGAAAGGGACTCTCGTTCATTGTTGGTGGGAATGTCGACTGCTACAACCCTTTTGAAAAACAATATGGACTCCAAAAACTAGATATCCTCTGGGAGGACAAAAACACAGCAGAAACATAATCTGCACTTTTATGTTCACAGCAGCACTATTCACAATAGCCAGAATCTGGAAACAACCAGAATGCCTGAGAACAGATGACTGGATAAAGAAACTTGGTACACTATGAAATACTATGCAGTTGTCAGGGAAAATGAAGTTATGAAATTTGCCTATAAATGGATGGACATGGAGAGGATCATGCTGAGTGAAATTAGCCAGAAGGAAAAGGACAGATATAGAATGACTGCATTTATTTGTGGGATATAAAATTATATTTTAATATATATAAAATATATATAGTAAATATATATGCATATATACATATATATGATACCAATATACAAGGTCAGGCAAAACATGGATTAGGAGGTCTTATCAATAGGTGCAATCAACAGCAAGTGTGTGGGAGTCAGAGGTTAGGTAAGACAGAGAAGGGAACAGTGTGTCAATAATTACTGGAAATGATAATACCAGCTTAGAACTGAGCATTGAACATAGGCAAAGGGATATAAATGATACCTCTAAATGTACGTATTGCAAGCCTCAATGTGTAAGAGAATTAGAGAGAGAGAGAGAGAGAGAGAGAGAGAAAGAGGTAAAAGAGCCTGCCATAGAGGCAGGGTGGGGGAGAGGGGAGGTATTTGGGAACATTGGTGGTGGGAAATGGGCACTGATGGAGGGATGGGTGCTGGAACACTGTATGACTGAAACCCAAACATGAACATCTTTCTAATTGTATATCGCATGGTGGTATAATACATTTTTTAATTTGCCTGTCAG